>JBBPBX010000595.1:66127-95198 GCA_038048925.1 Garcialebias charrua
ATTTCCTTTGCAATTATGTACTAGTACTAATACACATGGTGTTATACTCACTTTAACTTTATGCTTTATTTTTTCAAATTAGAATACTAAATTTCTCCACAAAAAAATAAAAAATAAAATCACATATGCCTGCAGAGTTCATTGTTTTAGTTTAAAAAATATAGCAAAAAATATGTATATACATATACTGTATGTATTCATGTATGTATATATCATTTACAAGAATCCAGTCTTATGGACTAGCGACCTGGATATGGGCACCAGTGAACCCCTGCAACCCGAAAAGGAAGAAGCGAGTAAAGATAATGGATGGATGGATGGATGGATGGATGGATGGATGGAATCCAGTCTATTCTTTTGTCTCAAAATGTAAAAATATCAATAAGTGTTAACAATCATTGGATGTTTTTAGGTTTATAATGTCACGCCTACTGGCCAGAAAAAGCCCCCTCTAACAAACTTAACGTCGCTCATGGACCACCAGTTGATAATGACTATTGTAGCAGATTTTGTGGCTCTGGACACGTTTAATTTAGTGAACGAAAGGGCAGAAATGGTTCTTTTGATCAAGAAGGTTGCAGACCCCTGGTCTAGTTTGTCTCTGTGTCCCTGTGATGGACTGGAGACCTGTCCAGGGTGTCCGCTGCGTGACCCAAAAAAGAAGTGGGTAAAGATAATGGATGGATCTTCAATTATTTCTTGGAAGGATCAAATCTCTGACCCATAAAAACGAGTCTGTTTAAAATGATTTAATTTGCTGTAAAGCCCTTTGTGGTCTTGTCGTGTCCTTCTCTGAGCGGTCTTATCCCTTCACAATCACCCGTTCACTCACACGGCAAAAACAGCACTACTTGAAAAAAGCCATATGTTCCTAAATGTGACCAAATTGTCTTGTTTTGAGAAAATAATTCTGCCATGGGGGTAAGCAAAAGTTGTTCATCTAGAATTCTTAAAACTAGCAAATGGAGCTAACTGCTCTGTGCCTTTAAACTAAACTAAATTGTCCAAACTTAAAGAAAATTTCCCTTCTTACAAGCAAACATTGCTTTCCTTAAGAATTAGTTCTTAGAATGAGTGTTATGCTCCCCATGATTAAGCTGATTTTAAGATTGTGTATGATTCATTTAAGAACATTTGACTTATAACAAGGAAAGAAACCCTGATAAGTAGAAATGTTTTACCTAAATTGAGTATTATGCATTCTTGAGCGATTTCAAGAATTATTTGCTTACTTTCGGATTTTACACCTTAATTTAAGTTTTCATGTAAAAAAAAAAAAAAAGGTTAGGTCAAATTTCCTTAAAGAGAAACTAAACTCCAAATTAACTTTTTTAATCTGATAAACTCCCTAGAATGTGTGTAAAATGTTGTATAGCACTATGTCTGTGTTAATTTTCATGTTTTTGTGCGTATTTGTTTAAATCGGCAATATCTGGTTTAAAAACGTGTTTACGGTAACCCTATGGGTTGAACAGAGGAATTACACCTTAATTTTCTTATTGGTCAAGGGCTGTTCACTCTGACGTGTCTTGTACTCTGACGTCACAAAAGTGGTTCAAGCAGAGCCAATCCCCTGCAGAGATGAGAAGGTCCTCGCTGCAGTTCATACCTTATATAGAAGTGGTACATTGCACTCCGGAAAAGCTCTGCAGCAAAGCATATTATAGTTTTCGGAATGGCACTAGTTATTTGTATATTTTAACTTATGTATTGTATGAATACTTTCCACTTCATCAAAACTATTTGGTTGTATTTGTTTTCTTATTGTGTGATGGACGAGTAATGCATGAATGCCAAGATGGGGCAATGGTGTAGGAGCGGGTTTGGGATCTGACAGACCCAGGTTCAATCCCTGGTCATGGCACACCTTGTATTATTTTCATTTTTTTTTCCTAAAGCCTTTTGTTTTGGATAGATCGGGTGGGAATAGATAAATATATCTACATATTTATTCTTTGTTTTTGCTTGCTGTAAGTTGTTTGCTAGAGTTTTAGTTTGTTTTAGTTTGTTGCTAGAGGGGGCGGGAACGCAGCACAACCACCCACCTCCTCCCCTCCTTGTCTCTCGACACTCCCATTTTCATGAGGTTTTTGAATCTGGTCTGGGGGCGGAGCTACCGTTTCACAGTGGGTTTAAACCTCTTTAAAACTGAATTGTTTCTTTCTTGATATCTCAACTAATGATAATGAGCAAAAATGGCAGAGAATAAGACACCACATGTTGCAGGTTAGCCCGAGCGTAAGCTCAGAGGGGACTGAGCTCCTAAACTATGTAACTACCTCCCTTTGCATATTGGCTTGGACTCTTCCCTTCCTGTCATCATTTCATGTCTTGATGAAGATCAAATGCAAAATGTTTCCTGATGTATAAAAACTAAGACTTGAAGAGGTTATACTTTGTACCATGACTGTAGTCGGCGTTACACACAAGTTGTAACATACCCTACCCTACAGAATCTTTGCTGTATTGCTCAGATTATGATGGCTACTGTTGTCATCTCCATCAACTTAAAAATACTTCTAATTACAGTATAGTGTGGTAGCACCCTGCTTCTGTTAGAATTAAACAAAAAAAGAAGAAGAAAAGGAATACAATAGAAAGCCCAAAAAGTGTGAGATGCAAGCAGTGATGGGAAAGGGATTGTTTGAAATGGTTGATATTTCTTTGAAACAAGAAAACAACTCTTCTGATTATCCTATAAAATAAAATGTTTGTTAATAGCAACATTGTTTTTTTCCCCCACACTCTTTTTTCCTTTGATACTTTCCAGTTAAATAGACTTTCAGTTTGTCTTATAAACGATCTCTGCTTATCGTAAAGTAGCCTCACCCATGTACGTATCATTACCTCTGGCTTCCAGAGCCCCCAGCTACAAAACCCCCTCCTGAACTCCCTGATGAGACCCCAGAGAAAATGACCACGGAGAAAAGGAAGAGGAAGAAAGACAAGGAGCGACATCGTTCCACTACGGAGAGCAAAGAGGAGCAGGGGACAAAACAGGGTAAACTGTCAGAACAATGTTTTCTACACGTTTGAGGTGTTTGTTCTCCAGAGTCACAGAAAGTGTAGCAACATTTCAGGTTTTAGCTTCAGTTTTTGATGAAATAATTATTTAAATGGACCAAAACACAAACATATCGATAAAACGTTATTTAAGCAGGAAGTTATCAAAGTCCAATTCTGAGTAGACCTTCAGCTCCTCTAAGGAGCTAAAAAAAAAAAAATCCTTTGGAACAGTAAGTGCAGGTTTGACATGTGATGACAGTGTGCACATGAGGGAGGGCCAGGTAGGAGATAATGACAGAGCGTCTTGTTCTGCTGCAGGCCATGTGTGCCATGTTTTCCTCCATGATGTCGCAGCTCAGAGACCCTCTCATTCAATAAATTCAATAATGTCATGCATGGTAGACATGTTTAAATCCCTTTACCTGTTTATTTAATTTGAGATACATTTGGCACTTTAAGAAATGACCAAAAATCTGATAATTTCTCAAATTTTGGTTAACTTGGTAACAGAGTTTGACAGTAACAGAATTGACAATTTCAAACGTTTTTGTTAAAAACTCCACTTGCTAGCATAAATGCTAAAAGCGCACGTCACCAATAAAATTATGGTTTAAAAAGGTTTAAATAGAAATATTTTTATTTAAAAAATCAGTAGTGTTTTCCTAGTGATATTGGAGTACAGGTAGTCCCCGACTTACGAGCGAGTTCTGTTACTATGACTACAGTATCTCGTAAGACAAAAATTCGTATGTCGGAACACGAAACACGTGTCGCTCGTAAGTCCGTATTTTCGGTCGTAAGTCAGAAAATTTATGTTAGCGCTACTACGAACACTCGTTTTTCAACACAAACGTACATACTAGTTCATAAACATGCTCAACTGTTAGCTAACACACTTTCATCTAAAAACACATACCAGTGCTGTATTTTCTGTATGTTCTGTACAACTTTACTGTTCGTTAGTCAGCTCGTAAGACCGGAAT
The DNA here is from genome assembly GCA_038048925.1 of Garcialebias charrua. Lineage (NCBI taxonomy): Eukaryota > Metazoa > Chordata > Actinopteri > Cyprinodontiformes > Rivulidae > Garcialebias > Garcialebias charrua. The sequence continues at coordinate 70,117 of JBBPBX010000595.1, forward strand.
CTCGTATGTCGATGTGCTCGTAAGTCGGGGACCACCTGTAACAAGATTGACATAAAAAACAATAACTCTTGGTGTTGACGCTTTTCATATTGAAATAATTTCTCAGAGAAGGGTAGACACCTCTGAGTGCTTGAGATCTTGTCAGCAAAAGGAAGTGATGTCATTTCATGCAACTTTTATAGCTGTGGAATGTCATTACAAAAATTTAAAGGGACAGAACCTTATGGCAACAGAGTTGATTAAATATTCTCGGACACATGTTTTTTTTTTTAGAAAAAAAAAGTATTTTTAATTAATTTACTGCAATATTGTTGTATAATTGACTATTTCAGCAGGCTGGAAAAATAATATTTTATAGTTTCCAAAAAAAAAACTGAAAAACCTGTTTTTCCATCATTTTCAAAAATGGGAAGGAAAAGCCATGACCAACTCGGACAACAAGTAGTTATGTTTATGGAACTATATAAAACATGTTTAAATGTAATTATATTAAGGTTATGAACAGTGACATATTGTGATCCATACAAATAATCAAGACATTTTTAAGATTCAAAAAAATGAAAAAATTTCAACAAAGCAGGCCAAAAATAAGGACTCTGGACATCAAATGTATCTCCAATTATAGAAAGACTCATGTGCAAAGCATGATGCTTTAAACAACTTTTCCCATTCATAATAATATAAAGAAAAAGAAAACCAGCATGAAAAATAAGTTTTAGAGTTTTGTGTTTTTGTGTTAAGGAATGTCTCCGCGGAAACCGTACGAGTGTGACAGCGACGCGGCAGCGGACATCATGCTGCTGGTGGATGGTTCCTGGAGCATCGGACGCACCAACTTCAGGCGGGTCAGGGACTTCTTGGAGGGTCTGATGACACCTTTCCACATTGGGCCAGATCACATTCAGATTGGTGAGGACCAGTTTGTCTGGGCTAACGAGTTTGGCCACTATCTGAACCTAAATCTGAACTTCACCTAAAATAAAACATTATAGCAAAAAAAAAGGAACATTTCATAATGTGCCAAATGTTTTTTACTTTTGCAAATTTATTTCCAGGAGAAGTGTTATAATTGCTTTATTGATTACAAAATAAATGCAACATCATAAAATTGCTCAGGTACGACCGTTCTTGAACACAGAGTACCGTACTTATACGTCGCACCACCGTATAAGTCACATCAGCCCAGTTATGTTTAATAAAGTGACAAAAAAGCATTAATAAGTCGCTTCGCCGTATATGTCGCATCTATTATGTGTCACAGCTGAGGTGTCGTGTTTGTTATGCGTCACTGCTGACAACCAGGAAATGTGGGCCGGTGTTGTATCAAAAATCGATTGGCTGCCAAGTGGCGGTCGCGGGAGCGTGTACGGGAGGACTTTAACAAGAATTCAATTCAAAACAACTACTATATTTGTTTGCTCGACATTATAGCAAATGTGTCTCGGTTGAACTTTTCCTTGATAAATGCACTTTAATGGTCAAATCAGCTGCATTTCAAAAGCCGATGCGTGGAAACATGAGCGCACAGAGGGCGACTCACTGTCCATTTTTTCGCCGCGCTGCCCATGCGAAATGCAGCTGATTTAACGTTTGCTCCAAGAGCTCCAGAGCGAGATGAAGCTGGCTTTTTACGGCAAGCCATTATAGCCACTTTTACCTATTAATGAGACACTTGGCTTGCCATATACCGGGTAACTCGAGCACCCTATAGCGGCTGAAAATTGTAGTGTTCAATATTTTCCATGTCAGAATGAATGAAATCGTCAGACCTCAACCAAAAATTGTTTTATAAATATGGAAAAAAATTACATTAGTTGCTTTGGTGTATAAGTTGCAGGACTTATGCAAAAAGTTGCCACCTATACGGTGAAAAATACAGTAGTCAACTGGATAAACTTTCTCTATGCAGATTAGTCATCTTCAGTAGCCTGATCTCTCACCGCTAACTGTCCTGACATTGCTTTGTTAAAGACAACGTTTTGATTAATCAATTCATTGAACACAAATTTTTAAATGTATGTGCTCCAGAGTAATTAATTAATGTTGTAAAATTCTTCTACAGGGCTTTTCAGACTCCTGAAATACTGTCAAAGCCTGCAGCTATTTGTTTTGTCATTAAAGGGACACACACTTGGTGTAAGGATGATGTAGGCGTAGCTTATTAAAAAAATCAACAGTTTAATTTATTTTAGAAAGGCTTTTGAGAGCAGTTTTATCATACCAGTTCCATGTTTTTGTCTGCATTTGTTTTTTTCTGTGCTTATTTTTGTGTCACAAGGCAAAATTTAGTTGCATTTGCAAAAAGCTGAGTCGGCAAAGCAAACAAGATCTGTTGTATTAAAATGTACAAATATTAAGAACCATGGAGCAGTGACTGAAAAATACGAACACTAAACAAAAGACAAACTTAAACCCACAGAGTTTAAAGGACAACACCCACCGTGACAGTAACAATTCACCATATTGGACAATTACTGTAGTAGAATATGATGTCTATTTTCATTTTTGCATTTGGGCCAAGCGAGTGTAAAAAACAAACAAACAAAAAACTGAGTCCCGGAAACATACGGAACCCTCCGAAGATTGCCGAAGTCCGGAGTGACGTAAATACAGGCTCCACTCAGAAGGCACGAGTGAGTTCGCGATGGAGGCTTATGAGAGTCAGAGTTAAAACTGCAGTTAAACTCATGGCTGCAGAGGTTCTAAATATTTCCTGGTGGGCTGTGTGTTCAGGACCAGCGCTCTCTGTTTTTATTTTATTTTTTAGAACTTTTTAATAAGCCGCTAACCCGCTGCATCTGTCGCTGACACACCGCGCGAGCAAGCAACACACACAGAGTGGACCTCACATCACGCGCGCGGGCAAGCAACACACAGAGGACCTCACTCACCCCCTGCATCTGTCGCCGACACACCGCACGAGCAAGCAACACACACAGAGTGGACCTCACGTCATGCGCGCGGGCAAGCAACACACACAGAGTGGACCTCACTCACCCCCTGCATCTGTCGCGGACACACCGCACGAGCAAGCAACACACACAGAGTGGACCTCACGTCACGCGCGCTGGTAAATTAAATAGAGCAAAAGTCTTACCCGCAAAACCTCCCAATTTCTCATGCCGAGGTGCAAGCCTTCTTCGCTGGTCGGTCCACTTTATCGGAGTCAGAGAGTCTTTATTGTCATTTGCACCGCATGTAGTACATGTGATGAAATGAGATTATGTACACAGGGTCCCAGTTACATCCAACAACAAAATGTAAGAGAAAAACAGTAATAACATCTAGGATATGAACTAAGAAAAACATCCAACTAGAAATACACTAAGCCCTAGAGTAATAGAAAAACATCATTACAAACAGCAGCACGAACATGAGTCTGTATGAGCAGATGGTCACAGATGAACACAGCAACAAGAAAACAGATCAGCATCAGCATGATGTGATATTTTGCAGTGATTATTCTTATTATTTATTTATTCATGAGTCTAACAGCCTCAGGGTAGAAGCTGTTCCTCAGTCTAGTGGTTCTACATTTGATGCTCCTCAACCTCCGTCCTGAGGGGAGTGGGGCAAAGAGTGTGTGTGCTGGGTGAGTGGGGTCTTTCATGATGCAGGTGGCTCTTTTCCTGCATCTCGAAGTGTAAATGTCTGTGATGGTGGGGAGACTGACTCCAACAGACTTCTGTGCAGCCTTCACCACTCTCTGCAGAGCTTTTCTTTCTGCAACTGTGCAGCCTCCATGCCACACGTTGATGCTGGAGCACAGGATGCTCTCCACTGCACACCTGTAGAAGGAGGTGAGGACTGGGCTACTCAGACCAGCTCGTCTCAGCCGTCTGAGGAAGTAGAGTCTCTGATGACCTTTCTTGATCAGGCTGGTGGTGTTGTTGCTCCAGCTGAGGTTATCATTCATGTGTACACCCAAGTATTTGTAGCTGGAGACCACTTCCACTGCAGATCCACTTATGTTCAGTGGGGTGTGGGTGTGTTTGTTCCTTCTGAAGTCCACAATCATCTCCTTTGTCTTCTTCACATTCATGTGAAGGTTATTCTCTTTGCACCAGCTCTCCAGGTGTTCCACCTCCTGCCTGTAGCTGGACTCATCATTGTTTGTGATGCATCCCACCACCGCTGTATCATCTGCAAACTTTACAATACGACAACCTGGATGGGTAGCTGACAACCTGTAAATCCATTATGAATTCTTTAGATTTTGGGAAAATAATGGACACTAACGCCATCCTTCGAGGTATTAGAGCAGAACTGGGCAACACATCGTTTTTATTAGTTTTATTCGTAACTACTCGGCAGAAATAAGGAAGCTGTTGATGCATGATGTTCCGCCTGCATTCAAGGCGGAAACTTCAGTGACGTCAATGCCCATATATGGAGAGGGGCAGATCTTCCCGGAGCTGCTGCTAAAAACTGCTAAAAAAACATGAAATAACACCTTTAGCGTTATTTCTCTACAATATAAATAAACGCTACTGTTTTATTATTTAATTACAGTATTTTCTGGTGTATAGGTCGCATTGTCCAATTATCACCAATAGATTGGAAAAATCCCTAGATAGGTTGCACTGGTGTATAGGTCGTACCTACGTTTAGCTCTGCTGCAAATGTCTGCCACAGGAGCGCACAGCAAGGCTTTTAAGAAGATTAACACTTAAAAGCAATTATTTGTTTGATAAAAATTATAGCAAATATGTGTTTGAGCCGAACTTTTCCTTAATAAATGAACGTAATTGTGAAATGAGCTGGATTTAAAAATTTGTTTCACCGAAATTGATAACAAGCCATATAGGTTGCACCTGAGTATAGGTCGCAGGCCTTGAAAAAACATAAAAAGGTGCGACCTATACACCGGAAAAGACGGTAACTACTATGGCGATGCAATTTGAAAACATGGTGGATCATGTCCTTTAACAGCATCTTTCTGTGATTCTTCACAAACAACCCCAGACATCTTTAAAGTCAAGGCCTAACAATTATAGCCAATTTTGTGTTTTCTAAGGTCGGTTGGCTGTGGCAGTTATCTTGACGCAATGAGTTTCAATAGAAAATTCTCCAGATGCAACCAGTCAATTACAAAGTAAAACATTGATGTCATATAACAGGAAACACATTTAATGTAAATAAATAAATATAAACTTTACTCTCCACTCCCAGGTCTGACCCAGTACAGTGGAGACCCCCGCACAGAGTGGAACCTCAACAAATTCAGCATTAAAGACCAGCTGCTGGAGGCAGTGAGACATTTTAGATACAAAGGAGGAAACACATTTACAGGTAATCCAACACAAAGTGTGCTGTCAACACTTCACAGCAACGGCTGTCTGTCAGTGTGTGACCAGACAATCTTTCAGGACAGGCCCTGCTCCACGTCATGGAGGAAAACATGAAGTCTGAGGCAGGCGCGAGACCGGAAGCCCCATTTTTCTTGGTCTTGTTGACTGACGGGAAGTCTCAGGACGATGCGATCGCCGCAGCAAACCGGCTGAAGAACGCAGGCGTTGAAATCATTGCTGTAGGTGAGACTGAAAAGTAGAGGAGAATGGTTTTCTTTTTGCAGCTTTGGAAAACTCACGGGGGTGTGACTGTTCAGAGCTTCACCGGTTGGTTAATTTTACAACTTCTCAGGTGTGAAGAATGCAGACGAAGCTGAGCTGAGACAGGTGGCATCAGAACCTGTCGATTTAAACGTTTACAACGTCAACGACTTCCCCCTGCTCAGCAAACTGGTGGCACGACTGGTTCACATCTTGTGTGGAAGGATAAAAGACCGTGGCATCACAAAACGTACACCACACCTCTGTAAATCTGTCGTCCTTCTTAATTTTGATATTTTCGCTATCTTTTGAAGTTTGTTTCATTTTACTTCCAGGAATGGAGCCCGTGCCGACGGCAGACCCAGCCCTCTCCTACCCGAGCCCTGCTGATCTACGGTTTTCTGAACTCGGATCCAGGCAGGTGAAGCTGCACTGGACCAATCCAGCAAAGCCAGTCCAGCAGTACAGAGTAGTGTACCACAGTGCTGACAGTCAAAGCCCCCAGGAGGTAGGTTAGAAACATCATCACATCATCTGCAAACAGACGTAGCAATTATGTTTAACTTCACATGTTTCATTTTATTACCGGTACCATACTGTTGTATCAGATTCTCTGAAATGTTGTTTGCAAAGGAAATGCAGAGCGAAAGTAAACAAATTTTTAGCGTTCTTACTGATATACAGTAAATGTATGTGAGCGTAAACATTTTAAAGGAAGAAACTTTCTTTAGAAAACGTTTCAACGAAAAAGCAGGGGTTGATATCAAAGTATGTGGCAAGTCTTTCAGACTATGCTGAATTTTCTCAAGAGTACATGCTGCCCCCTTCTCCTTGCAATGCTTGCATGTTTAAATATAAAAGCAGCGTTTTGTGTCCATGCACAACAATGCCACAGTCATACAGACTTCTTTTATTACCTTTGGAAAAATGCATAATTTTCAGTTCAAATACTTTTTAATTTAGGAGCAATGCTGCTAAGAAAATGGGACTGGGCCACCAAAAACTGTAAAAGTAATTGCTACAAATATGCTGGTGAAGATTCTCAGTCGTCCAGGACATGATAAATCAAAAAGGCGTTCAATACAAGATCAACTGGACTTTATTTGTGTTATTTATTTGTTTTATTTGTTTTATTTAATTGCTACGAACCAGCTGGAGGAGCATTTTTGCAATGAATGACAGTAGGTTAATTGGCCGAGGTTCACCAATTCAAGGTTCAAGTTTCTTTATTGTCATTTGCATCACATGTGGTACATGAGGTGGAACGAAATTGTGTACACAGGGTCCCAGTTACAACCAACAATGGCAAAAATATAAATTGTAAAAGAAACTGTAATAAGGATCTAAGACAGGGCTATTCAACTGGCGGCCCACAGGCCATTTCCGACCCGAGGGTGACTTCGTTAAAAAAATTGTTTTGTTTTTTTTTTTATCGAGGGGGTTTGGGTTTTGGGTTCTGTTTATTGCATTTAGATTCAGATTCAGATTCAGTTTATTATCGCCATTGTCAATGAACAGGATTCACAGACTAGGAATTTGCTTCGGCATAACGGTGCATAAAATATAAAAACATAAGACACAAAAAACATAAACCATAAAACATCAATACAATCAATACAATATTCAGTGAACAAAAACTACTAAGAAACAGCGCAATTAGAGTGGTGCAATCAAAATACAGTGATACAGTGATTCCCAATCAAAATACAAAGAACAAATACAAAATACAGCGACCAAGGCAAGTTATGAGGTAACATGGTTATGAGTGTTCAAGAGTCTGACAGCAGAGGGGAAGAAACTGTTTTTATGGCGGGAGGTTCTGGTCCCAATTGACCGAAGCCTCCTGCCTGAGGGGAGTGGTTCGAACAGACCGTATGCAGGGTGAGAAGGGTCAGCTGTGATCCGACCTGCTCGCCTCACAGTCCTGGAGACGTACAGGTCATGGAGAGATGGGAGACTACAGCCGATTACCTTCTCAGCAGAGCGCACAATGCGCTGCAGTCTGTGTCTGTCCCTGACAGTGGCCCCTGCGTACCACACTGTGATGGACGCGCTGAGAATGGACTCGATGATGGCCGTGTAGAACTGCACCATCAGCTTGGCCGGCAGCTTGGCCTTCCTCAGCTGTCGCAGGAAGTACATCCTCTGCTGAGCCTTTTTGATGAGGGAGCTGATGGTTGGCTCCCACTTGAGGTCCTGGGTGATGGTGGTGCCGAGGAACCGGTAGCAGTCCCCAATGATGATGGGGGTGTTGTTAAAGGTGATGGGGGGCAGAGGGGCTCTGTCTTTCCTGAAGTCCACAATCATCTCCACTGTCTTCTGGGCGTTGAGCTCCAGGTTGTTGTTGCTGCACCAGGTCACCAGCCGACCCACCTCTCTCCTGTACGCAGACTCATCATCATCCGAGATGAGCCCGATGAGGGTGGTGTCGTCCGCAAACTTAATAAGTTTTACGGAGTCATGGCTGGAGGTGCAGCAGTTGGTGTACAGGGAGAAGAGCAGAGGGGAAAGAACACAGCCTTGTGGTGAACCTGTGCTTATGGTCTGAGTGTCCGAGACAGCTTTCCCCAGCCGCACGCGCTGACTCCGGTCTGTCAGGAAGTCAGTGATCCACCTGCAGGTGGCGTCAGGTACACCGAGCAGAGAGAGCTTGATTTATGATTCAATACAATAAAATAAACAAAATTTAAAAGGTAACAGATCATTGTAATTCTTTGTTTATTTACATAACGACTTTAATCACTGGATGTCCGGCCCCTGAGCTGCTGGCTTTCAGAGACTGTGGCCCCTGAGCTGCTGGACCTGCGGCGCTCGGCCCAACGCATAGCTCTGCCTGGCCCTTAAGGTCTCTCTTGTAAATGACTTCTGGAAATGGTTCCACTATCAGACTTTTTTTTCAGACTGGTGAACCTCTGCCCATCTTTACTTCAGATTCAGCCTTTCTAAAATGCTCTTTAATACCCAGTGCTCTTTACTGACCTGTTGCAAATAACTCAGTTAATGCTCCTCCAGATGGTTTTGTATTTGTACCACACCTTTTGTTGCCTGCCAACATTTTTGAGATACGTCACTGGCACTGCCATTATATAATTATTATTTTTTACACCAAAAAAGTAGATTACTTTTTGTTTTGATATTGGATATGGATATGTTTACTATTTTTCATTGTGAATAAAATATGGCTTTATGATATTTGTAAATCCTTGCATTCTATTTTTATTTAAATTTATCACAATGTCACAACTTTTTTTTTAAATGTGGGTTGTAGGCTACAAGCCGGATTCCAAAAAAGTTGGAACACTAAACAGATTGTGAATAAAAACTGAATGCAATGATGTGGAGGTGCCAACATCTAATATTTTATTCAGAATAGAACACAAATTCACTGTTTACATTTATTAATACGGTTTACATTTACACTACTTTTATCTACACTACTGCAGATACATATACAGCATTCTCTGACTAGCCTTATCTAAGGATGCCAAATGTGCCTTATGTGCCTTACTGCATATGCCACTTTGCCTCTATACCAACATCAACTACCTCATACATATACTGTGTACATTAACTTATATGCTGCTGTGCCACTCTTTGCAAATGTCAATGCTAGAACCTTCAGTTTATTTTATAGATATACTTTTTATACTTTTTATACTACTATGCAAAAACTCAGGACAGTATTACACTTTTATTATTTCATTTTATGCTTATGTTCATTGGGTGTTTGGTGTTTCAGTGTTGGTGTAAATTTTCATACTTTTATACTATTATGAAAAAACTCAGGACAGTGTTACACTTTTACTATTTTATGCTTATGTTTATTAAATGTTTTAGTGTTTAGTGTTTAGATGGTTACTGTTGCACCGAGGGACTGAGAGAAACGCAATTTCGGTCCTGTGTATGTCCTGTACATATTGCAGTTCTGACAATAAAGTTGACTTTGACTTTGACTTTAATCACAGATCAAAAGTTTAAACTGAGAGAATGTATCATTTTAAGGGAAAAATATGTTGTTTCAAAATTTCATGGCGTCAACAAATCCCAAAAAAGTTGGGACAAGTCCATTTTTACCACTGTGTGGCATCCCCCCTTCTTCTTACAACACTCAACAGACGTCTGGGGACAGAGGAGACCAGTTTCTCAAGTTTAGAAATAGGAATGCTCTCCCATTCATGTCTAATACAGGCCTCTAACTGTTCAATCGTCTTGGGCCTTCTTTGTTGCACCTTCCTCTTTATGATGCACCAAATGTTCTCTATAGGTGAAAGATCTGGACTGCAGGCTGGACATTTCAGTACCCGGATCCTTCTCCTACGTAGCCATGATGTTGTGATTGCTGCAGAATGTGGTCTGGCATTATCTTGTTGAAAAATGCAGGGTCTTCCCTGAAAGAGATGACGTCTAGATGGAGCATATGTTGTTCTAGAACCTGAACATAGTTCTCTGCATTAATGGTGCCTTTCCAGACATGCAAGCTGCCCATGCCACAAGCGCTCATGCAACCCCATACCATCAGTGATGCAGGCTTCTGAACGGAGCGTTGATAACAACTTGGGCTATCCTTGTCCTCTCTGGTCTGGATGACATGGCGTCCCAGTGTTCCATAAAGAACTTCAAATCGTGACTCATCTGACCACAGAACAGTCTTCCATTTTGCCACACTCCATTTTAAATGACCCCTGGTCCAGTGCAAACGTCTGAGCTTGTGGAGCTTGCTTAGAAATGGCTTCCTCTTTGCACTGTAGAGTTTCATCTGGCAACGGCGGATTGTGTTCACTGATAATGCTTTCTGGAAGTATTCCTGAGCCCATTCTGTTATTTCCTTGACAGTGGCATTCCTGTTTGAGGTGCAGTGACGTTTAAGGCAGTGTTTTTCAACCACTGTGCCTAGGCACACTAGTGTGCCGCGAGTGATCGTCAGGTGTGCCTTGGAAATTATCAAGAAAGCCCCCCCCCCCTTCTACAACCTAAGACCACATTATTGTGGTACTGTTCGGGTGTATTTTTGAAGATATGTTAAGTGCAATTTGAAATAAGAAATATAAAATATGATAAAAATACATTTTTGTGTTTTTTTCATTCCTATTCAAGACACTTTGATAAGAATGACTATATATTTAATATACGTAGGCGGATACAGTGTATCTATGTTTACAATTTTGGTTGGTGGTGTGCCTCGGGATTTTTTTCAATGAAAACACTGTGCCTTGGCTCAAAAAAGGTTGAAAAACACTGGTTTAAGGGCCCGGAGATCACGAGCATCCAGTAGAGTTTTACGGCCTTGACCCTTACGGACAGCAATTGTTCCAGATTCTCTGAATATTTTGACGATGTTATGCACGGTTGATGATGATAACTTAAAAGTCTTTGTTATTTTACGCTGGGTAACACCATTCTGGTATTGCTGCACTATCTTTCTGCGCAACAATGGTGGAATTGGTGATCCTCTTACCATCTTGGCTTCTGAGAGACACTGACACTCTGAGAAGCTCTTTTTATACCCAATCATGTTGTCAATTGACCTAATTAGTGTTAATTGGTCTTCCAGCTGTTTGTTATATGCTCAATTTCCTTTTTCCAGCCACTTATTGCTACTTGTCCCAACTTTTTTGGGATTTGTTGACACTGTGAAATTTTGAATCAACATATTTTTCCTTTAAAATGTTACATTTACTCAGATTAAACTTTTGATCTGTCATCTATGTTCTATCATGGTACAAATAAAATATTGACATTTGCCATCTCCACATCATTGCATTCAGTTATTATTCACAATTTGTTTTGTGTCCCAACTTTTTTGGAATCTGGCTTGTACATGTGAAATAAGTCTTGGTTTGACTGCAAATGATTTTCTATCCACAGGTAGTGTTATCAGGCTCAAAATCCTCTGTTCTGCTGGATGGCCTCTCATCTCAGACACTGTACCACATTTCCATCTTCCCTGTGTATGAACACAACGTCGGCCTGGCGCTCCGAGGAACTGTCACAACACGTGAGCATCTTATGAATGATAAATACTTTTGCCTAAACTACTTTACTAAATCCTCTTTCTTATGGGGAGGGGGGAGGAGGGGGGGACATTAACCTGACATTTGTTTGCATGCAAATGAAAAGCAATTTCATGTTTTCTAAAAAAGAAAAATAATAATAATAAAATTAAATTAAATAAATAAAAAGGACCCAGTTGCTGAAGAAAATAAAAACATGAGAGACGTTTGCCCTCTCGGATGGGATCTGAACCATCTTAACCTAAAACCTCTAACATACTGTATTTTGCTCTTTCAAGAAGGCCATGTGAACTGCCTTTTCAATGATCTTTGAAAGAAAAAGTAGTTTTCGTTGTAAACTAAGCATTTGGTGGGATCTGCCGAAAACCACACAGAAGATTGAGCCTCGTGTTTGACCACCAATAGTTTGGCTGAAGTTTGTGTACGTAAACAAATATGATGGAATCAAACAAGCGAGAAATCTCAGAGAAAGTGTTATGTAGAAATACGAGTAAATCTGCTGCTAAACACCAAATAAACGAGAAAGATTGAACATGGCAGATGAAATATCTGGGATTAAGCAGAGTGCTGGAGGGCCTTTTAAAGACTCTTGGCTTTTGTGAAACTTTTTTCTGAATCAGCAAACGTCTTTTCCAACATTGCTTTAAAACCTGTCAGCATATGTAACTAGTCTGAGCATAATTATGTATCAGCATGAAAACTGTCAGACCTTTTCATCCCTAATAGCTGCCCACTGCTCCACCTGGGGCTGGGGGTGGATCGCCATTGTATGGAAACACAATGATGACAACTCATACACTTTATTATTATTATTATTATTATTATTATTATTATTATTATTATTGAACGTTGCCATTTTTTAAACCTATCTTCAATCACTTCAGCCGTTTCCATTGGTAAACACACATAGTACCGGTAGTTGACAGCCACATTTTGATTACAAATGTTTAGATTATAAACACATTAAACATCATTAAGATAAACAAAACAAGATACATGTAAATATAAGATAAGACAGAACTTTATTGATCCCGCAGGAAATTGTTGTGCCAAACAAATGCGCTGATTAGTTTTTTGACCGGCTTTGCCTGACTTTACGACTTTGTAATAAGTACCTCAATTCAAAGTGTTGTACACAACAATGAAATATAAATAAATTAAAAAACAGCCAAGCAGAACAAATAAACAAAGATCTAATGAAAAAATTTTAAGCGAGTAAACAAATATTCTAAAACCTCTTGTTAAGACAAGCTAAAGTAAAAATATTTTATACTTAAAGCAATAAATGCAGTTAAGCTACAGAAAGCAAAGTCTTTGTTTTAAAAGTACCAGTAGAGGGGAAGCACACTAAATTAAGACTGCTGCTTCCAATGCACGGCATACCGGTAGTTGCATTATAATATTTAGATATCTTTAACTCATGCAGAGAACCTTTGCACATTTGTATGTATTTATTAATTAATTAATTAATTTCAGTGGTTAAAACTTGGCTGCGGCCATCGTGGCTTAAAAAACAAAAGTAAATATTGTACCCTATGTGGAGCAGAAGGCTGCCCTCTGGGGCATGGTGTGAAACTTACATGACCCTCATCAATCAAACTTACACAGTAATCTATATAAAATGTGTTTTTTTTCTCCTACTCCTCCTCCTCTCCTTTCGTTTCTCCTTCCCTCTCTCCCAGTGCCGCTGGCCATGCCAGCCAGTTTGGAGGTGGCTCCTTCCTCTCACAGCACGCTGCGAGTGAGCTGGAGTCCAGCTCCTGGTGCTACTCAGTACATGATCCTGTACTCGGCACTCAACGACGGAGAGCCTGACGATGCGAAGGAGGTAAAGAAGCGTGCTTGTGAAATTTTAAATCATGATTCAGGAAGAATCTAAGCGATGCATGTGTTGGCTATTTTGGAGAAAAATGAGAAAATTATTTTCCTCATGTCACTCATATAGGCCTGTTGCAATAAACAATAAATCAGTTAATCACATGATAAATGAAAATGATCAACCTCATTTTCATTTATCGGCTTTATCGTTTCTTTGTGTCTCTCTGTTTCTACTGAAGACACTGGATGACAAAAGGTTCAACTCCAGTGCTTTTCACTGACCCTTTCTCTTTCCTCTTTAAAATCTGTTTTAGTGATCCAGAATTGTGTTTTTGGATCGTTAAAAGCGGTTAAACTGAAAAGCTAAGCTAACAGGCCGACCTCGGGAAAAAAAATCTCTGTCTTGTCAAAGCTCTAAAATTCACGGTCGAAACCCGTGCATTTGTCTAAAAGTTGTTTTTCTCTGCAAAAAGAAGCTGAGAACTTGTTTACTGATCTAATACATCTCAGTCAGGTCATCTGGACAGTTTATTTCTTATAGAGATGTTTCACCCTCTATCCAGAGGGCTGTCAGAGAAGTTCCAGTAAACTGTTTCCCCACCAAGCAGTAAACTCCTTAAGTGGACCAACCAGTCTGCTGGAGCTAAGATGTTTGTGGGGGCCGTCCTGTCCCTCGTCGACTCCTCCCAGGCAGGCAGCCACAGTCAAAGTGGTTCAAGGCAACAAAGTTCATGCTCAATCATCCAGGTACAAAATCCAATACTTCTCAGTCAGGTCTTCTGGACAGTTTCTCCTCTGACTGACGAAGCCCTCCGGAAAGAGGGTGAAACGTTTCTATAAAAAGAAACTGTCCAGAAGACCTGACTGAGAATTATTGGATTTGGTACCTGGATGATTGAGAATGAACTTTGTTGTTCACTGATGTTTTCTTTAAAGCTTTGTGTGAAAACTGCTATGCTAAAGAGCTCAAACCACACTGGTAGTCCGCCATTTTGAGAACCGAAGAGAGCTAGCCCATGTCACGTCAAGGGGCCTCCCTCCCATTTTTTTTACAAGAGACACGCTGCTCACTCCCTCACTATCCATTCTTCGGTTCAAACAGTCTTATACTGCCACCTCGTGGTCAAAGAAATTACTACATGCAAAACCAATCAACATTTCTTCTTAAATTTGACAATAATTACTAATTATTGTCAAATTTCAAACAATATTATCGTTTATTGCAATAATTTCTGAGACAATTAATCGCCCAGCAAAATTTGTTAATGTGACAGGTCTATCCATACATCCTGCAACAGACTGGTTTAAAATAAATTTTGAAAGAAAAAAAATCACTCATGATCTTAAAAGAGTAAAATGAGAACAAATATTTATGATTCGTCGTAAAAAAATATATATATTTTTTTCTATTCCTTAACAGATATTCTTGAAAAATAATGTTATCATAATCAGCCGCCTTTATCTGTCTTTTATTTTTGTACAACAGTCGCTCACAATCAGCTGATTATTTCATTATACAGGAGAAATTCAGTGGTGACCAGACGGTGGTGGAGCTCGCAGGGCTACTACCAGAAACCGACTACTCCGTCACACTTTATGCTCTTTATGATGAAGATCCCAGCGATCCGGTTACTTTTGTTGCCAGCACTTGTAAGAAATTACGTAAATATTTTCACACGTTTTTATTTGTCTTCCTGTTTTATTTGTTTTGGTCACTTTTATGTTTTTGTCTCTCCTGTTTTTACAGTTGCTCTCCCAGCTCCTGTGAGTATTCAGTTCCCGGTGGTTACCCACAGTATGCTGAAGGTGAGCTGGGTGCCTGGCGCCGTGGACGTACCCGGCCACAGAATCACCTACAGCACCAATCATGGCAGTGATGTCAAGCAGGTAACAACACAAAAACTCTGACCTCCAATCAAAAACTAGCAGAGAAATACTCTTTATCTTAATTTTTTTCCCCACATCATTTTTCAATATAAAAAAATAAAAATGGAGCCTTACCGATATATCGGCAGTGCCAATATTTTACGCCCATGTAGGCATTTGGGGACATATCGTATCTATGATAATTTGCCCATTATGCCCCAATATAAACACTTCTAATTTTCACCCCTAAAATGTTGGGAACAAACCGTGTCCTTACTTGCAAATGGCGTAATTGTACAATGTGTCCAGCAGAGGGTGCATGTGGGCTACTTTTAAGTCACGACCATGCTGCACACTTGAGAAGCAGGGAGTAACTAAATACCTGTACTGTATACATGTAGTGTATTTTGTTCAGCAGAGCATGGTAAGTTTAATGTAACTGATCCGTAAAAAAAAAAAAATCAACAATAATAATCCTCCAGTGCACCAATGCTTGTCATTAGCTATCAAGTTAGCAACTAATGTTTAGATAACCTAGCATAGGCTATTGCCTTGTAAAGCTTTAGCCAGAACAATAAATCTAACATAGAGGTAAAATATATCAGTGTTAGCAATGTTATCCTTGTTGTCCTCTATGCAATGCTTTGTTTGTCTGAAATCTTTACATCTCCATCCATCCATCCATCCATCTTCTTCCGCTTATCCAGGGTCGGGTCGCGGGGGTAGCAGCCTAAGTAGGGAGGCCCAGACTTCCCTCTCCCCAGCCACTTGGAGCAGCTCCTCTGGGGGAATCCCAAGGCGTTCCCAGGCCAGCCGAGAAACATAGTCCCTCCAGCGTATCCTGGGTCTTCCTCTGGGTCTCCTCCCGGTGGGACATGCCCGGAACACCTCACCAGGGAGGCGTCCAGGAGGCATCCTAACCAGATGCCCGAGCCACCTCAACTGGCTCCTCTCGATGTGGAGAAGCAGCGGCTCTACTCCGAGTCCCTCCCGGATGACTGAGCTTCTCACCCTATCTCTAAGGGAGAGTCCAGCCACCCTGCGGAGAAAACTCATTTCAGCCGCTTGTATCCGAGATCTTGTTCTTTCGGTCATAACCCAAAGCTCATGACCATAGATGAGGGTGGGAACGTAGATCGATCGGTAAATTGAGAGCTTTGCCTTTTGACTCAGCTCTCTCTTCACCACGACAGACCGGTACAGCGCCCGCTTCACTGCGGACGCTGCACCTATCCGCCTATCGATCTCACGCTCCAGTTTTCCCTCATTCGTGAACAAGATCCCGAGATACTTAAACTCCTCCACTTGGGGCAGGACCTCCTCCCCGACCCGGAGAGGGCATGCTACCCTTTTCCGGCTCAAGACCATGGCCTCGGATTTGGAGGAACTGATCCTCATCCCGGCCGCATCACACTCGGCTGCAAACCGCTCCAGTGAAAGTTGTAAATCACGAACTGATGAAGCCAGTAGGACCACATCATCTGCAAAAAACAGAGAAGCGATTCTAAGGTCACCAAAACGGATCCTCTCAACACCTTGGCTGCGCCTAGAAATTCTGTCCATAAAAGTTATGAACAGAATCGGTGACAAAGGGCAACCTTGGCGGAGTCCAACTCTCACCGGAAACGAGCCTGACTTACTGCCGGCAATGCGGACCAAGCTCTGACACCGGTCGTACAGGGACCTAACAGCCCTTATCAAAGGGCCTGGTACCCCATACTCCCGGAGTACCCCCCACAGAACCCCCCGAGGGACGCGGTCGAATGCCTTCTCCAAGTCCACAAAGCACATGTAAACTGGTTGGGCAAACTCCCACGCACCCTCCAGGACCCTGCTGAGGGTGTAGAGCTGGTCCAGTGTTCCACGACCAGGACGAAAACCACACTGCTCCTCCTGAATCCGAGGTTCGACTATCCGACGGACCCTCCTCTCCAGAACCCCTGAATAGACCTTACCAGGGAGGCTTAAGAGTGTGATCCCCCTATAGTTGGAACACACCCTACGGTCCCCCTTTTTGAATAGGGGAACCACCACCCCAGTCTGCCAATCCAAGGGAACTGCCCCCGATGTCCACGCGATATTGCAGAGTCGCGTAAGCCAACACAACCCTACAACATCCAGAGCCCTAAGGAACTCCGGGCGAATCTCATCCACCCCCGGAGCCTTGCCACCGCGGAGCTTTTTAACCACCTCGGCGACCTCAGCACCAGAGATCGGAGAACCCGACCCAAAGTCCCCAGGCTCTGCTTCCTCAGTGGAAGACGTGCCAGTAGGATTGAGGAGGTCTTCGAAGTATTCCGCCCACCGACTCACAACATCCCGAGTTGAGGTCAGCAGCACGCCACCTCCACCATAAATGGTGTTGGTCTCGTACCTCTTTCCCCCCCTGAGACGCCGGATGGTGGACCAGAATCGCCTCGAAGCCGTACGGAAGTCATTCTCCATGGCCTCTCCGAACTCCTCCCACGCCCGAGTTTTTGCCTCAGCAACCACCCGAGCCGCATGCCGCTTGGACTGCCGGTACCTATCAGCTGCTTCCGGGGTCCCACAAGCCAAAAAGGCCCAATAGGACTCCTTCTTCAGCCTGACAGCATCCCTCACTGCCGGTGTCCACCACCGGGTTCGAGGGTTGCCACCACGACAGGCACCAACAACCTTGCGGCCACAGCTCCGATAAGCTGCCTCGACAATAGAGGCGCGGAACACGGCCCACTCGGACTCCATGTCCGAGACATGGAGTCACTGGAGACAGTGAGTGATTCACGCATTCATTACATCTAGGCTTGATTACTGCAATTCACTTCTGTTTGGCGTCAGTCAAGCCACCATTGCGCGATTGCAGCTGGTTCAGAACGCAGCTGCCCGATTTTTGACCGGCACGCGCAGGGGAGAGCACATTACACCAGTCTTGGCCTCCCTTCACTGGCTACCGGTTCATCTTCGAATCCAATTCAAAATTCTCATGTATGTCTACAAATCGCTGAACAGTCTCGCCCCCGCCTATCTCTCGGATCTGATACACCCATATGTTCCTCCACGTGCTTTGAGGTCAGAGGATCAGGTACTCTTAATAGTTCCAGAAACTCGCCTTAAGCGCAGGGGTGACAGAGCGTTCTCTGTAGCAGGCCCAAGACTCTGGAACGAGTTACCGCTGCTCATCAAACAGGCCCCCTCCCTCTCGGTTTTCAAATCCCGGTTAAAAACTCACTACTACTCCATCGCTTTCAATGCCAGCTGATGTGTACTGGATCGTTTGATTTATGATCTGCAATGTTTTTATGTTTTTCGTGTTGTACTTCATTGTATGTGTTGCCTGTTGCGTGTTTGTTTGTCCAGCACTTTGGTGGACTTGTTCCTGTTTAAAGTGCTTTATAAATAAAATGGTATGGTATGGTATGGTATGTCCCCCGCCTCCCTTGGAACGTGTTCAAAGCTCTCCCGGAGGTGGGAGTTAAAGCTCCGTCTTACGGGAGACTCTGCCAGACGTTCCCAGCAGACCCTCACAATACGTTTGGGTCTGCCAGGTCTGACCGGCATCCTCCCCCACCATCGGAGCCAACTCACCACCAGGTAGTGGTCAGTTGACAGCTCCGCCCCTCTCCTCACCCGAGTGTCCAAGACATGCGGCCGCAGATCAGATGAGACGACAACAAAGTCGATCATCGAACTGCGACCTAGGGTGTCCTGGTGCCAAGAGCACATATGGACACCCTTATGCTTAAACATGGTGTTCGTTATGGACAATCCATGACGAGCACAGAAGTCCAATAACAGAACACCACTCTGGTTCAGATCAGGGGGGCCGTTCCTCCCAACCACACCCCTCCAGGTCTCACTGTCATTGCCCACGTGAGCGTTGAAGTCCCCCAGTAGAACAAGGGAGTCCCCAGGAGGCGCACTCTCCAATACCCCCTCCAAGGACTCCAAAAAGGGTGGGTAGTCTGAGCTGCCGTTTGGTGCATAGGCACAAACAACAGTCAGAGCCCGTCCCCCCACACGTAGGCGAAGGGAGGCTACCCTCTCGTTCACCGGGGTGAACCCCAACGTACAGGCACCAAGATGGGGGGCAACCAGTATGCCCACTCCTGCTCGGCGCCTCTCACCAGGGGCAACTCCAGAGTGGAAGAGTGTCCAACCCCTCTCAAGGAAACTGGTTCCAGAGCCAGAGCCATGCGTTGAGGTGAGTCCGACTATTTCTAGTCGGAACCTCTCAACCTCACACACTAGCTCAGGCTCCTTCCCCACCAGAGAGGTGACATTCCATGTCCCAATGGCCAGCTTCTGTAGCCGAGGATCAGACCGCCAGGGTCCCCGCCCTCGGCCACCACCCATCTCACATTGCACCCGACCCCTTTGGCCCCTCCCACAGGTGGTGAGCCCATGGGAAGGGGGACCCACGTCTCCTCTTCGGGCTGTGCCCGGCCGGGCTCCATGGGTAAAAGCCCGGCCACCAGGCGCTCGCCAGCGTGCCCCACCTCCGGGCCTGGCTCCAGAGTGGGGCCCCGGTGACCCGCGTCCGGGCGAGGGAAAACTTAGTCCATTAATTGTACTCATCATAGGGGTTTTTGGGCTGCACTTTGTCTGGTCCCTCACCTAGGACCTGTCTGCCTTGGGTGACCCTTCTAGGGGCATGAAGCCCCTGACAGCATAGCTCCTAGGATCATTGGGACACTCAAACCCCTCCACCACGGTAAGGTGGCAGCCCAGGGAGGGGATCTTTACATCTCTGCAAATAAATTTAATTTATATTTTTGTAACACACTTGATAACTTTATGGTGAGTAGTAGAGGATAGAAAATGTAAAGGCACATTAGGAAGACTGTTTCAAGATCCAAAAAGGTGTTCAATACAGAACAACTGGACTTTATCCAGCTCATTTCACAATTACGTTCATTTATTAAGGAAAAGTTCAGCTACAAATAAAGTCCAGTTGTTCTGTATTGAACGCCTTTTTTGATTTTATCATGTCCTGGACGACTGAGAATCTTCACCAGCATACTGTTTCAAGATGTCCAAGTGTTAAAACTGGTTTAAAAGTAGGTGTTTACTTTGATTTTTGGTGGTGGAGAAAGCTAAAAAAAAATTAAATCAATATATCGGTACAGTATTAGCATTAACCCAACCGCCTAGTATTGGTATAAGCAATAGCCAAAATTTACATATCGGTCAGGCTGTAATAAAAACAGCCAGTAACACTGCAGGAAACAGACACTTGTCACTTTTAGACCTGGGTGTCTGTTGCTGTTCTACATAACCTCAGATTTAAAATAAAAAAAATCAAAATAAGAAAAAAGTTTTTTACTTGAAAGCTCCGATTTTGTTTTAGTTTTTCTTTGAGCCATGTCGTCATTGTATATTGTATTGTATATAGAAGGCTAAGTTGCATGCTAATAATTTTTTAAAACTTTAAATAAAGAAGAAAATTTGATGCAAGAGGTGGATGGTCAGTTTTACGGTGTTGAAGTAGGATGAGTTTAACATAAGAGCTCTGCTTCTTAGTTTAACAACTTCTTTAGGCTGAGGGGGAGAACGAGGCATTTAGCAGCACGAGGTAAAAGACTAAAGGATTTTCAGAAGCCCAGATAGCTTTTTCCATCCATCCATCCATCCATCCATCCATCTTCTTCCGCTTATCCGGGGTCGGGTCGCGGGGGTAGCAGCCTAAGTAGGGAGGCCCAGACTTCCCTCTCCCCAGCCACTTGGAGCAGTTCCTCCGGGGGAATCCCAAGGCGTTCCCAGGCCAGCCGAGAAACATAGTCCCTCCAGCGTGTCCTGGGTCTTCCTCTGGGTCTCCTCCCGGTGGGACGTGCCCGGAACACCTCACCAGGGAGGCGTCCAGGAGGCATCCTAACCAGATGCCCGAGCCACCTCAACTGGCTCCTCTCGATGTGGAGAAGCAGCGGCTCTACTCCGAGTCCCTCCCGGATGACTGAGCTTCTCACCCTATCTCTAAGGGAGAGTCCAGCCACCCTGCGGAGAAAACTCATTTCAGCCGCTTGTATCCGAGATCTTGTTCTTTCGGTCATAACCCAAAGCTCATGACCATAGATGAGGGTGGGAACGTAGATCGATCGGTAAATTGAGAGCTTTGCCTTTTGACTCAGCTCTCTCTTCACCACGACAGACCGGTACAGCGCCCGCTTCACTGCGGACGCTGCACCTATCCGCCTATCGATCTCACGCTCCAGTTTTCCCTCATTCGTGAACAAGATCCCGAGATACTTAAACTCCTCCACTTGGGGCAGGACCTCCTCCCCGACCCGGAGAGGGCATGCTACCCTTTTCCGGCTCAAGACCATGGCCTCGGATTTGGAGGAACTGATCCTCCAAGAAGCTTTTTCTAAGATATTTATTTCAAGGTATATCAGTGCAGATGACTGTGTGTACAATTATGTTCAAGTTAGGAAATAAATGTATAGCTGAATAAAAAGTAAATGAAAAAAGCTAATAAAATTCTGTCTAATCAAAACTTCTAAATAGCTACAAATAGATAAGCTTATTTGAATATATAGCAGGGGGACAAATTATTGCTGTTGTGTTTTGAGTGTGTTCATATAATTAGTTGAGATGATAAAAATCATCTGTCTGTAAAAAGTTTTTTTTAGTTACCGTAGGTTTTTGTATTGACTACAGATTTATTCTTAGTTTTTTGTGTATCTAGGTGTGCATAATTCTTAGTTTTCTTCTAATTTATTACCTTTATGAGTTTAATTTACAGAGAATGTTCAATATGAGATGTGTTATGGCTTCTTTCTTTTCCTTTACATTTTTAAAAACTGTTTCGTCTAAGTTGTGTTTTTTCCTGCTATGTATGTGCTAAAATAAGGTACACGTGAACTTTTGTAAGTCATGTCTTTAACCAGCAAATTAAATGTTTTAAATAAATGTTGCTATGCACCATTCACAAATAAATCTCTAGTCTAGTTGTGTTTCACAAAGATTTCTAAAGAAGCAAATGACAGAAACGTTATGTTTGTTTTCCAAATCTTTTCTTTCTCGAGATAACCTGTACATTATATTATACTGTTTCTGTACTGTCCTCCTTCAGGGACATAGTCTGTCACCATTTTTAACTTTCTATGTGAAAGCATTTCCCAAATGTAAATAAAACCAAAATGCAAGCTTTTTTTTTCTTTTGAGCAAAGCATTACAAACGACATATCACAAGCTTTTCAAAAATAAACTTATAAAACAGAAGTACAACAACTTGAGCATTTAAAAACTACAACACAATCATCAATATTGAAATCCTAAAGAGGAGAAAATAAAGCACATAAATATAAATGTTGCACGATCTGGTAGCCCTTGGGTTAAAGATGAATTTCTTCTAGTATGACACAAAACTTTGGTTTAATATCTGTAGAATCACTGAGTTATAGCCATTCTTACATCCAGTTATTATTTTTTGAGTTGCATTTACCGTATTTTTTGGAGTATAGGTCGCACCTTTTTATCATTTTTTCATGGCCTGCGACCTATCCTCAGGTGCGACCTATATGTGGCTTTTTATCACTTTCGGCGAAACAATTTTTAAAATCCAGCTCATTTCACAATTACGTTCATTTATTAAGGAAAAGTTTGGCTCAAACACATATTTGCTATAATTTTTATCAAACAAATAATTGTTTTTAAGTGTTAATCTTCTTAAAAGCCTTGCTGTGCGCTCCTGTGGCAGACATTTGCAGCAGAGCTAAACGTAGGTGCGACCTATTGATTTTACTTGATTTTATCACTTGTTTTATTTATTTATTTATTTATTTTTTAAGCAGGCCTATTCTACCTCCACATGATTCTGTCTTTAATCTTAGTTGATATCATTATTGATTTTACTTGATTTTATCACTTGTTTTATTGTTGTAGCACTTTGAGATTTCTATTAATGAAAAGTGCGGTATAAATTGAATTTATTATTAATATTATTATTATTATCTAGGGATTTTTCCAATCTATTGGTAATAATTGGACAATGCGACCTATACTCCAAAAAATACGGTAAATCTGTCTTGTGGTTCATGAGATATTTAACACAACAAAAACACACATAAGTCAGGACAAAGTCAGAAACCGTCAGCCACCAGAGTATTTTTTGTAAAAGTTAAAACAGTTTTTATGGTTTTACACTTCTAGTTTTATAGGTTGATTTACTGAAACCTAATTGTCCAGCTACAGTATGTTTAGAGAAAGCCAATCCTTTTTTATTTGTGCTTTCTGTTACCCGTCCAGGTGGAGGTAACGGGGATGAGCTCGGTCCTGGTGCAGAACCTCTTGTCTCTGTCCAGGTACCAGGTTTCTGTCCAGTCTCATTACCCACAAGGCCTGTCGGCTGCACTCACTGGTAACATCACCACACGTGAGTGTCCTGTCTTTAAGCATCTGCCTCGCATGCATCCATGAAGGTAATTTGTGGGTTTTAATTTAGGCCTTGTAAAAACAGAGAAATTATTTATTTTCTGTATTCTAGTAAAGGTACCTTCCCCATCAGACCTCAGAGTGACAAACTTTTCCGGCAGCGACATCACTGTCCACTGGCAGGCTGCGGCTGATGACGTCGTCTCCTACCTCATTAAATGGATCTCTCTGAGTGGAGGAGATCTGAGGCAGGTGAGCAGGCTGAGATTCGGAGCATCTGTTTAACTGAATTAGCAAAGAATGTGTGAAAAGTTTGATTTTTGTGTGTTTTAGCTGAAGGTGAATGGAGACAGAGAAGGAGCGGTCCTGAAGGGAGTGGAGGAGGATAAAGAGTACCAGATCTCTCTGTCTGCACTTTATGGAGATGGAGCTCAGAGTGAAGCTGTGGCCACCCGCTACAGCACCTGTAAGACTTTCAGAATTATTTACACACTTTATATTATTTATAAAATGCTAGCGGCAGCCTCATAAAGTCATGTCGGTCAGAGCTGCCTTGTTATTACTGTATTACTGTAATTATAGATTGTGACCGGTGGAACTGTCCACTTTGCCTGGTTTATTGTGCTAGAGACAAAAGACAAAAATGCCAATAAATAAATAAATAATGGTAATATGTAAAAGTAGAAATGCAATAATGAGTAAAACTTATTTTAAAATAGAGCTTAAACATAAAAAACTAGTATCAATTTCTATGAAATGTCATATATTACATATGTATGTTTATAGTTATTTTGCTGGTTTAATAAACTTTTTACAAAAAAAAAAAAAAAACTTCATTTTCCACCCTAAAATTATAATTGATATTTATGTACAGTAGTCACTTTGAGATTTTTATTAATGAAAAGTGCGGTATAAATTGAAATTTTTATTATTATTATTATTATTAGTCCCTCATTTATCGTATCTGTAGCTGGAAGACCTGCGATAAATGAAAAAAACATGAAGTAGGAATAGTAATACAACTAGTAAGTAGTAGTTTATTTCATATATATATATACAGGTAGTCCCCGATTTACGAGCGAGATCCGTTACAACAAGGCGCTCGTAAACCGGAAATCTCGTAATTTGGAACGGCCGCCATTTCTCTCGTAAATCCGGAATTTCGCTCGTAAATTGGAACGGTTTTCGCTAGCGCGACTACAAACACTCTATTTTCATCCAAAAACTGCTTATGAGTGCATAAAAATGATCGGAAACGTGTGTCCATATGCTTAGCTAACTAACTGTGGTGAAAAAACACATGAAAACTCAGTATTTTTTTCGTTTTTTCCAAAAATTCGCAGCTCGTAAGTCTGGAACCTCGCAGATCAGAGCGCTCGTAAATCGGGGACTACCTGTATATATATATATATATATATATATATATATATATATATATATATATATATATATATGTATATATATGTATATATATATATGTATATAT
>JBBPBX010000595.1:96863-124246 GCA_038048925.1 Garcialebias charrua
TATATATATATATATATATATATGTGTATATATATATGTATATGTATATGGCATTTTAAATACTTCCTATACTCTTGAAATATTCTAAACAATGTTTCTAAAGTCTCTAAAAGACACAGAATGTCATGATTTCAGCTCACTGCCTCCTTTGCTCTTTGCCACCTGCAATTGCTCTTGGCCACGCCCACTTCTCCACAATGCATGGTGAACAGCTGATCAGCTGCAGCAGGAAGTTTATCCTGCAGTAAGGGCTGCACAAAGGTGCAGGAATGTGCTAAATATAAATATATATATATATTTTAAATAAAAATTCCATGCCGATCGTGCGGCTCATCCAACTGTAATTTATTTTAAATTTTTTAAAAGTTTGTTTTAAAGTCATCTTGTTCAAAATACTGTCACTTTATAGTAAAAGCCAGAGGAAGAGAAAAAAAGAGGAATGAAAAATAAAATAAAAATAAAGAGCCAGTCTTTGTTTGTCTCTGGAGCAGCAAACCAGCCACAGGGTCACACATAGACAAGCTAGAAACAAGAATAACTCCCACCTCATCGCCTCATCATAACAAAATGCAAATGAAAGAAAAAAGATGAAGAGCCTGAGAAGAGGACTGCCTGATGAGCAAACTGAATGCACCAATACATTACTGCTGGTTCTCTGCTCACCAGTTTGCATGCCAGTTTAAATACGCATGGCCACCACCATCTAGATACTGTATTATGTAAACCAGCCATAACAACCATTTGACAAAACTATACTTTTTAGTTTTTATATTGCTTAAAAGTATTATTTTTTTCTCAAGTGATTGGGGTGGCTGAAGATTAATCTATGATGGCCAAGGCCACCATTGGCCACCCCCTGGTTTTGCCTCTGCACCTGGTCATTGGTAAAATTACTCCCTCTGTTTGCCAGGATCCATCACTCTGCACTGCCTTTTGAAAGCAAAAAATAAAATGAAATAAAACAGTGACACCTTCCCACTTGAATATCTTGCACTAAAAACTTTATGGTTTACTTGCAGTCCCTGTTTGATTCCAGTCCAGAAAAACTCATCTCAAAAACTACAAACATTCACTATTAAAATCCCTCGGCGACGAGGGACAACAGCTTGCTTATTCTTTAAGGAACTTATAGCTAACACTTATTTTAGATTTAGACAGCCTGCATGTTTTTACACTGACGCAGGTAAATGTGATCCTGTTGACTGGTTGTTCTCTGGTCCTGCAGTGTCAGGAGGAGGCCCATCCAGCATAACTGTTTCAGAAGAAACTGCGGTCAGCCTGGTGGTCAGATGGGTGCCTCCAAACGCTCATGTCCTACAGTATCGTGTGACCTACTCACCTCTGACAGGAGCTGAGAGCCAGGACAGAACAGTGAGTGAGCTGTGATCATCACCTTCGGCTGGTTTGCACAAATCACGGTGTTCTCTGAGAGAAACCACAAATCATCTCGGTCTGTGTCAAGAGCCTTGAACCTTAAACTGTCAACAGGTGTTGGTGCCAGGTGGTGATAAACAGGTGGTGTTGCAGTCATTACAGCCAGATACACGCTACAGCGTCTTTGTCACGGCCGAGTATCGCAGCAGAGAGGGAGGCAGCGGCTCGGCTCAAGGCAAAACCGGTAAGTAGAACCCACCGGCCTTCTAAATGTGAGCAAGAGGTGCTTTTGACACCGGATCTAGTTGTGATGCTCATTAACAAACATCATGTGTTGTAGGAAATTAGCATTAGCTCAAGTTCTTTTTAGCACTAGCTCAGGTTTACGCACTGGAATCTGGGATCTCAGCTTAGTTGAATCTCTGAGACACACACAAATTACACATAGTACTTAAAATTTAAAGTGTTTCATCACAAAACAGGGAAATCTACAACTATTTACAGATCAGGGAATTAACTTAGTTATGTATAGAGCTCATAAAAATCAACTGCCTGTAAATATCCAAATGCATTTTGTTAAGGGAATAGAAGTATTTATTAAACCACAATATAGAACCAGTTTAAAGGGGACCACATGTAAGTATTTAAAAATGTTATGTTATGTCTGTGTGCTATCTTGACAATATTAATTCATTTTAATACACAAAATAATTCTTAGATAATTAATTATACCCTTTTTAATTCTGCCAGTTTTAACTTTCGTTTTGAACGACCGGTTTCTGATACTGAGTTCTGAAGTCCACGCCCTTCAACGATCTGTTTACGCCCTCTGTAACAGCCAGTATCTGTAATGTGTTGTTGTTTTAAAATTAGCTCGTTTTTTATTACTCATTTGACTTACTGTTAGTGTTAGCTTAAGATAACTTACCGAAACCCGTCTGAGCGCGCCGCAGTTTGCTGCTCCTTTTAGCATGAGACCACCCGAATCCGATGCTAATGTTAGCTTGTTCCTCTTCCGGTTTTCGCCAGCTCCGCTCGTTGCACGCGGAGACTTTGAGAGTTATCGCTGTTCCAGTCAAGACACACAAAGTTCACCAAGTGTCTCCCGTAAATTAATCGGTAAAGAGAAGGTCCTCGCTGTTGCGAGGCTTCTGCCAGGCTGCTGCGAGGCTGCACAGTTGAAGCTCCGCTCCATCGCGCCAGAAGAGGGGCTCGTTGACGCCGGTCCCTACGTCGGGGGTCTGCTCGTTTAATTTTTGCCGGCTGCGCGTTTGGAGCGATCGCAAATACACTAAAAATTGAACTAAAACATAAAAATAACAATTATACTTTATTTATAAAGCCATTTAAAAAACCACAGCTGCAACAAAGTGCTGTACACATGAAATTAATAACATATAAACAAAAGATGAGATGAAATCATGAAAAACAACAGTCATGTGTTTAATACAGAAGTGGGTTGAGCCTAACCAGGGGTTGCTAGGTGAGGGGCTGGACTCAGGTTGGGGTGGGTTGTCCTCGCGCCTGTGACGTCACAAGCGCGATTGACTTCCAGTTTATTTCAAAAACGAGCCGTTTTTATCACAGTAAAATAAATCTACTTAGAGTAAATAAACCACTGGGTGCATTTTTTTGGCCTTTGGACTGTTTTTTTATGAAGTAAATACCCAAAGTTGAGTAAAAAAACATTAAAAAGTGAATTTTGAATGTGTGGTCCCCTTTAAAGGGTCGGTCAACCTCAATTCAAGGAAATGGCTTATGGAATGTCTTGGAGACTGAAGTAAAAAATGCAGCAACAAAAGTGGACTATTGCAAAGATATAAATGAAATACTGTTGAATCCGTGTATGGTTATTTGGTTTTTATTTTGAAACGGAATAACCAAAGAACGAACCATACACGGATTCTGTTGTGTATGTTGCTTTGTAGTTCGATATTTTTTGGTGAATTATTTCTTGTTTTTTTATTAATTAAAGTTGATTGTTGTTTGATTTGATGGATTGTAAGAGGGGGCAGTTAAAATAAGATTTTTTTCTTCTTACTGCCACCCTTCATTTTATTTATGTGTTGTATATTTATTTGTTGTAAAATGTTGTATTATTTAGTTTTTTATTATAAAATGAAGGAATAAACTAAACTAAACTATTAATGCGATTATTCCAGTAAATTGCTGATAGGAAGGTGTGATCAAAGGACGAGTCTTAAAATACTGTCTGGCCTAAAGTACAAGTTTATAATTGATATTATCAACTAGAACTACATTCCACTGTGCACTGCACAGGCAAAACTGTGAATGTGGAGTTGAGAGGAAAAGAAGAAGAAGAAGAAGAAGAAGAAGAAGGTGTGTGATTGTCAGAAAACGGTTGCATGTTTGATGATGTCAAAAGCATAAATCCTCACAGTCCAATAGGAATATTTAGCTTTCGATCATGAACCTGCAGACGGATTTTAATGAGATTCTTAAAAAACAATTACTGGATGTTCTTCTACAAGTGGAGTCATCTCGATTCAAGACTACTGCCGCAGCTAATCGGCTTCAGCAAACACTAACTCTGTCAATTTTACAAATACTGAGCCACTGCCTGATGTGGTATTAGCTGACAGTCATCCCGGCACATA
Organism: Garcialebias charrua; assembly: GCA_038048925.1. Classification (NCBI taxonomy): domain Eukaryota; kingdom Metazoa; phylum Chordata; class Actinopteri; order Cyprinodontiformes; family Rivulidae; genus Garcialebias; species Garcialebias charrua. The sequence continues at coordinate 100,856 of JBBPBX010000595.1, forward strand.
CAATGAGCATTAAACTTTTTATCTTTTTTTTTTTACTTTGGCATGCAAGAGGGTGGGCTATATGCATTCCTACATGGAATACGAGTCCCTTGCTACTTTGTGGTTTGTTTATTGCAAACTCGCTCTATTGCATCACAACGGCTCAGTGGTTAGCACTGTTGCCTCACAGCAACAAGGTCCTAAGTTCAATCCCCAGTTGGACCTGGGGTCTTTCTGTGTGGCGTTTGCATGTTCTTCTCCGGGTACTCGGGTTTCCTCCCACAGAATAAAAACATGCATGTTAGGCTGCCTTCAGACCCAGTCTTCCCTTGCAAAAGAGATATGTGATCTCAATGGGATTTGCCTGATTAAAAAAAAAGGTTAATGAATCGCGGTTTTTCAAAATAAAATAGGACATGACACACAATTGGCTGATTGATGGATGAGCTGCACGATTGGCATGGAATTTTTATTTAAAATTAATTATTTTAAATTATTTAGCACCTGCTGCACATTGGTGCAGCCCACACTGCAGGATAAGCTTCCTGCTGCAGCTGATCCGCTGTTCACCGTGCAGAGCGGAGAAGTGGGCGTGGCCAAGAGCGCTTGCAGGTGGCAAAGAGCAGAAGAGGCAGGGAGCTGAAATCATGACATTCTGTCTCTTTTAGAGCGTTAAGAGTTTAGAAACATTGTTTAGAATATTGTAAGAGCATGGGAAGGGTTTAAACACCTTTAAAAATTAAGAGAGAAAAAAATATATATATATATAATAAAAGAAACTGAGTTGAATGGCCCTTTCTCTTTTGCACTATGGACAAATTTAAAATTGGGACAGGATTCATTGAATGGGTAAAATTACTGTATCGATCACCTAAAGCCTCCATAATTGTCAACTCCCATTGTTCAGATCCCTTCCTCCTTGAGCGAGGAACCCGACAGGGGTGTCCATTGAGTCCTCTCTTGTTTGCACTGGCTATTGAGCCATTTGCAGAGCTTATAAGAACTGAAACTAAGATAAAGGGGATAGAGGTTGGAGATAAAATACATAAAATCTCTCTCTATGCGGATGACGTACTTTTATTCTTGGATAAGATTGATACATCTATCCCACATCTGATGGAATGTTTAAAGCAATTCGGACACGTGTCGGGTTTTAAGGTTAATCTGTTAAAGACAGAGGCCATGCCTGTTGGGGCTATGACAGAGTCTGTTGTGCCCAGTAACTTCCCCTTCCATTGGTCACCGGCAGGAATAACTTATCTTGGAATAAGAATCAGCCCCTGTCTTAAAAAACTAGTAAAACTTAACCTGGAACCAATTATGGCTGGAGTAAAGGAAGATCTACTGAGATGGGGAACTTTACCTGTTTCTTGGTTGGGTAGGATGAGTGTACTCAAAATGAACATATTACCCAGGATGTTATACTGTCTGCAGATGTTACCAAACTCAATTCCAAACAGCTTCTTCATAAATCTAAATAAGGTGTTTACAAATTTTATATGGCAAGGGAAAAAGGTCAGAATGAAATTAGGTAAATTACAAAGAAGTAAGGAAAGAGGAGGACTTGGCGTGCCCGTTTGTATTATTGGGCGGCTCAAATAAGATACTTGAAAGAATGGGTGAACCCAGATAGTACAAACACGTGGATTGATGTAGAATCCAAGAACTGTGGTGTGTTGAACCTAAAAGATGGTCCCTTTGTTAGTTATAAGAAAGCAAAAACTGAGGTCCAAAACAATTACAGTATATAGTACTGAACACACTAATTACATGGAATAGCACTTTGAGATTTTAATTAATGAAAAGTGCATTATAAATGGAATTCATTATTATTATTATTATTATTATTATTATTATTATTATTATTATTACAGTAATAAGATCAAAACATATTTTAAAATGAAAGACCACTTCTCCCTGCTTGCCCCTGTATGGTGTAATCCTGATTTCCCTCCATCATATCAGGACCCGGTATTCAAAGTGTGGCAAGATAAGGGTCTAGATTGCCTCAGTAAATTTTTTGAAGGAGAAGCAATTGAATCATTTGAAAATCTGAAGAGTAAATATAACTTGCAACAATCTCACTTCTACCGTTTCCTACAGATGAGGCACTTTTTACATAAAAATGCTAGGGCCCCAAAGACATCGTTTCTTGAAGACATTCTTATTAAGACCAAATCAAAGAAATTTATATCTTATATCTATGAGAAACTTGGGTCGAATCTAGAATGTTCCTGTGATTATTTACGGAGACAATGGCAAATGGATTTGGACTGGCATATTGAGGATGACACCTGGACATCAATCTTGAGAAACACACATAATATGTTGACGTGTAATGCGGACAGAGAGACACAATTTAAAGGGGACCACATATTGCTTTTAAAAATTTTTATGGTATTTCTTTGGGGTTAAAAAACAGTGTTCATTCAATTTAATACACAAAATAATTCTTAGATAATCAATTATACCCTTTTTAATTCTGCCATTTTTAACTTTCGTTTTGAACGACCGGTTTATGATGAGGAGGTCTTGTGGCACGCCCTTCAAAGATCTGCTCACATTAACTCCGCCCTCCAAAGGCAGACGAGGAAGTTACTGCACGTTTCTTTTGCCTCCTTCTGACTCTCCCTCCCTCTGACTCTCCCTCCCTCTGACTCTCCCTCCTTCTGCCTGTGGCGCAGCTGTAGGGGAGCAAAGCACACACACACACAAGCACAGCAGCACAGCGGGGGCTTTTTTATCTGCGTCCCTCCGAGGAGCACGTGCGGGCCGGCACACACACACACACACACTCACAGCGGGCTTTCTTTTTATCAACACTACCTGACGCTCTGATGGAATTAAATAGGAGCTCCAAGTGATCTTGGCTCAGGCTGAACCTGTATGTGAGGACACACACACACGCGCACACACGGGTTTGGTTGCGTTAAGTAGTCTGTCCTGCTAATGACACATAAACCAACACACACACACACACAGAAACATGCGCATCTGTTCCCATCTGAAAACTATCAATTTTAAATCCATTATCTGCGCCACGAGGGTCAGAGAGTTAGCTGGCTAGACTCTGTGACATTTTTAGCCATGAAATCAGGAAAAACAACCGTCAACTCTTTTATACTGGAGTGGGTTGAGCCGCACCAGGGGTTGCTAGGTGAGGGGGCTGGACTCAGGTTCGAGGTGGGTTGTCCTCGCGCCTGTGACGTAACAGGCGCGATGATTTCAAAACGAAACCTATCTTATCACAGTTAAATAAATCTACTTAGAGTAAATAAACCACTGGGTGCATTTTTTTGGCCTTAGGACTGTTTTTTTATGGAGTAAATACCCAAAGTTGAGTAAAAAAAAACATTAAAAAGTGAATTTTGAATATGTGGTCCCCTTTAAAATACTTCACAGGCTTCATACTACGCCAATACTGAGGGGCAGGATGGGACTGGGATCTTCAACCTGTAGTAAATGTAATTTAGAACCTGGTACGTACACACATATGTTTTGGAAATATGTAAAGATTGAGAAGTTTTGGGGGGAGGTACAGGCTGAGGTGACCTCTTTGATGGGGTATGACCTACATTTATCACCCTTTCACTGTATTTTGGGAGCTAAAGTGGACAATGCAAAGAGCACCCATAACACACACCAGAGCCCTGAGCCCAGTCTCTGAGACTCAGAACCCTCAACAGCTCAGGTCCTCTACTCTAGGTACACTAGAGTCCACACGAGCCTCTAAACAAGAGAACCAGAGCACATTAGTGCTCCAACCAACACTCTCAAAAGATGAGAGCACCAACGACCTCTCTAATAAAAAAGAGATCACTACAACCAGGGAGGGTGGAGGAAACTCCCAGTTCAACAAACAAACATCTGTAGGTTCCCCTGATGAATGTTCAAACAGTGGTCAGGGTGGGTGAAGGACACTCCTGAACACACACATATGCAGCCTGCAGCTGCCTTCAATAAACTTGGTTTACCATCCAAAAAGGCTCTCAAGTTGCTCCAACAAGCTCCTGCTTGCATCCACCAACCTTAGTTGGCCATCACATAACCTCCACACTGTCCAAAACCTCCACACTGTTCAGGCTTTTGCCCTCAGCTTATAAAAGGAGAGAGAGTCAGCAGGTGTTTGCAGCTCAGCCAATCAAGCCTGATTAGCTTAGTAAAAAAAAGTGCAGCAGGAGGCTGCAGACTTCAGGTGACCTAAACTGAGGTTTAAACTTTTTTTATTTTAATCCCTTCAGGATACATAACAAGATACAGTATACTTTTTATACTTTTATACTACTGTGCAAAAACTCAGGGCAGTATTACACTTTTATTATTTCATTTTATGCTTGTGTTTATTAAATGTTTTAGTGTTTTAGTGTTTAAATTTTTACTGTTGCACCGAGGGACTGAGAGAAATGCAATTTCAATCCTGTGTATGTCCTGTACATATTGCAGTTTTGACAATAAAGTTGACTATGACTTTGAAGTCAAATGTTTATGAAATATAGCATTTATTGAATACATGTTTATTTTTCTATAATGGTTACAAACTATTTAAGCTAAAGAATATTTAATTTGATTTATTTTACTATGTACTTGGTTTATGTTTTTGACCGTTTAGGCCAGTTTTCTTTTTTTGTCACTCCCGTTAACAACCTTCTACAGTCTATGGCGAGCTACTTACCGGTACTGATCACACTGTGGTAGGAAATCGACCTCTTTATTGTTTTTTCTGAATCTCATGGGTCTTTAAATAAGGACCATCCTTTGGACAGTTTTCCCACTTGGACATTTTGGAGCAGTTTTTACATACAACATTGAACTCTGAGCCTTACTGGAACTTGAATTACAGACGTAATTTCTGAATTGGTGCCAAACTGATATTAAATGTTTTGTTTTTCATGTTAATCAAAAAGTGTATTTAAATATATATAATTATTGAATATTATGATTAAATATATATATTCATATTATATTGTAGTATTTTATATGATCTTCCAACCTACTTGCTTTGTTACACTTTTTTATAATAAAAGAGCCACTTTTTAAAATTGTTTTCGGTTTTCTAAAGATGTTAACCTTTTTACTTTAAGTGTAAGTCCTGACGGACCACCAGGCTGGTCAGGGTGAGATCTGTGGAAGTCTCTAGTGAGGGATTTGTATAGGATGTGAGGGGCAGGGACCCATGAACATTCCTCACCCTCCCAATCTGCCAGGTAGTGGAGACCACAACCCCGTCGTCTGGAGCGAAGGAGTCTCCTGACAGAGTAGGCCGGGGCACCGTCAATAAGTCAGGCAGGAGGAGGGGGGACTGGAGCAGGATTTGAAGTGGGGCTGTAAAAGGGACTTAATACGTGAGTCATAGATGATCGGATGGACTTTAAGCGAGCGGAGAAACTGGAGGCGGGTTGCCGCAGGTTTAACGATCTTTCTTATGGGGAAGGGTCCTATGAAACAAGGGGACACTTTGCGGGATTCCACTCATAGGGGAAGATCCAGACCTTCTGACCCACCTGATATGATGGCTGAACAGAGCGCCGCCTGTTGGCCCCTCTCATGTAGACAGCTGATGAAGGAGGGCTCTTCTGGTTTTCCTCCAGATGCATTTGTATGTTATGGCTGCTCTAAGGGCTGATGGTACCTGAGCTTCTCTCTCCTGTACAGAGAACAGTGGTGGCTGAAAACCATAAACAACATAAAAAAGGGGACAGACCCGATGCAGATGATGGCAGTGAATTGGTTGAGTGTTAAACCCTGGGAAGGTTGGCTGATCATTTGCCAGGATCTCCCTCACACGGCAGACAAAGCTTAGTTTAAACCTCTTGATTGGCTCATTCCGTTTGGCCATCAGACTGAGTCAGAGTCAGAGTCAGAGAGCTTTTATTAACATTGCACCAGTTTTCACCAATACAGCGTGAATATGTATGCACAGTCATCCTGAAGATGGGGTGAGTGTGGAAGCTGCTGCCTATTCAGAACACATGACATGTTCTTCAGCGCGGCCTCGCTCATCCGTATCGGGATGAAGGTCAAAGGTGTGAAAAAAGGAAAGTACCATGAGGGTCACAGCGTTGGTATTAAAAAAAATGTATCACATTTTGTCTGCCAAGACACCGCATGACACAGTAAAAACTATACCAATAAGCACATTTAAGACAGTTACATGTTGCATGTTGAGACTGAGGCAGGGAGGTTTCTGTCCATGAGACATTCCAGATAGCGACAGTCTGACCAGCCGGCCTCCGATAACGCTCATAGAAAAGTTCTCCGGGGGGGGGGGGGGTAGCAGACAAGACAAGAGGAGCAGCTGTTTTGTCCACAGTAGAGCACATCTCAGGAGAAATTAGATATCCAGCCTTTTTCAAGGCTGTTTCCAAGGGAGTCAGATAAGAATGTCAAATATTTTCACTTCAGGCTCACATTGTAATTTCTGCAGCCTTCAGTCTGTAAGGGTGACTCTGTTCCGAACTATCCAATTCTGGACTTTTTCCACTGATCCAAGCTCTGACCTCAGATGTTGACCACAGCATCCAGAGTCCCAATCCGACCTTCCGGATAAGCTCGCAAACAGCTGATTTCTCGAGGTCACCGCGCAGACCAGACGTCAGGTGCTCCAGGCATTAAGCCCTGCTGAAATCTCCCTCTTTTGCGATAGGCCAATGCTCCACAAACGCCAAAAAGCAAAGCGTTGCCATCGTAATCCAATATAATCCAGATTCTTCACCTCCACAGAGCATAGCACAGAGAGCGAGACGCACACCATCCACACCCACATGAATCCATGGCGTATTCTCTTCGTCACTCTGTGAGGGTGGACCGGCTCCCCTTGTGCCTTTCCTTCTGTAGAAATCTTGTTCGTAGAATCGAATGCCCAAACCTCCAATCCATCTTAATTTGCGTTCGAGGTGCTTTGCTGAGGAGCTGCAGGCAGCAGCAGGGGGGGGGGGGACGGGAGAGGAAAGGACTAGCGGAACAGAAAGAGGATAGAAACCTGACGATACTTGTAGAAATACAAAGGAGACTGTAAAACTCCCTCCAAAACTTAGAAATAAACTGTGGTCCCTAATCAGAGACTATGTTCTTTGGGAGACCGTGCAACCTATAAACCTCTTTAGCCATGATATTGCTAAGCTCCTTGGCAGAAGGGAGCTTAGTGAGGGGGATGAGGTAGACCATTTTAGAAAACCAGTCCACCACAGTGAGAATGACTGTGTGACCAGAGGAGGGGGGAAGACCAGTGATAAAATCCATAGAAATGTGAGACCATGGGTGAGATGGAATAGGAAGTGGATGGAGTAAGCCTTCAGGGGGACGACGGGAGGACTTGGCCTGATTACAAGATGGACAGGAAGTGACATATTGTTTTACATCCTTAGCCAAATCCTTCCACCAAAACTGGGATCTGACTATAATGAGGGTCTTACTAATTCCTGGGTGACAAACAAGTGAGGGGCATGGCATAGTTCAAGTACCTCCTTGAGTTTGTTGGCTGGAAAAAACACCCGATTCTTGGGACAGTCGGGCGGTGGGAGATGACGCTGATCAGCCGGTCGGAGGTCCGATTCCAACTGGGACATGTACAGACGCACGGTATCCGGCAGGGTGAATTCAACCTCTGTGCTGGGCATTGGCTTGGTATTTTTAGTGCCAGGTCTGTAGGATAGTACAAAGTCAAATCTGCAGAAAAACAAGGCCCACCTGGCTTGCCTGGGGTTGAGATGCTTGGCAGTCTTGAGGTACTCGAGGTTTTTGTGGTCGGTCTGGACTTGGAAAGGTTCCTTGGCACCTTTGAGCCAATGTCTCCATTCTTCAAGGGCCATCTTGACGGCCAGTAATTCCTGTTCCCCTACATCGTAATTATGCACAGCGTAGGAGAGGCTTCTAGAGAAGAAAGCACATGGGTGGACTTTCCCCCCACTCTGCGCTGACTGAGGACTGCCCCCAGTCCAGTATTGGAGGCGTCAACCTCTACAATGAAGGTTTTGTTGGGATCAGGAGTCAGAAGGATGGGAGCTGTGGCGAACACATTTTTAATTTCTTAAAAGTGAGGTCAGCAGCCTCGTTCCAAGCAAACATAGTCTTGGCAGAAGTCAGAGCATGAAGAGGGCCAGAGATCATACTAAAGTTTAATGAATCTCCTACAGAAGTTTGCGAAACCCAGAAATATTTGTGACTGCTTATGGTCCCTGGAAATGGGTCATTCCAAAACCGCAGATACCTTACTAGCATCCATGGAAACCTGATTGGGAGAGATTATGAAACCAAGGAAGGAAGTGGAGGACTGATGGAATTCACACTTCTCTGCCTTGACATACAGGTTGTTTTGAAGAAGTCTTACTAGGACTGATCTAACATGTTTTTGATGGGTGGTCACGTCTTTGGAGAAGATAAGAATGTCATCTAGATAGACAAAGACAAAATGATTGATCATATCTCTAAGGACGTCATTTACAAGAGCCTGGAACACAGCAGGTGTGTTAGGCCAAAGGGCATTGCTAGGTACTCATGGTGTCCGTTTGGGGTGTTGAACACCGTTTTCCATTTATCCCCTTCTCTGATAGGGACTAGGTGATATGCGTTTCTTTAATCTAACTTTGTGAAACTTGTGGCTCCTTGGATTAGGTCAAATGCTCAGGGCATGAGAGGCAAGAGATATTTGTTCTTTATAGTAATTTTGTTGAGAGCTCTGTAATCAATGCATGGTCTAAGAGTACCATCTTTTTTGCCCACAAAAAAGAATCCTGTGCCAGCAGGTGACACTGAAAGCCAGATAATGCCGGCCCAGACTGTTCAGGACAAGACAGTGAATAAAGGCTGCCCCTAGGGGGTGTAGTACCAGGTATAAGATCAATGGCACAATCATAGGGCCTGTGAGGTGGAAGTGAAGTTGCCTTTACTTTATTAAATACCTCCTTGAGATCATGGTATTCGGTGGGCACTTTAATAATAATAATAATGAATTCCATTTATAATGCACTTTATAGCACTTTACAAAGATCTGGGTATGTCTCCTCAATATTTTTCAGGACTGATGGATGGTAAAACTGCCTCGACCAAAACAAGAGGAAAGATATTCCTCAGACCATCCCACAATCTCTTTATCCATCCAATTTACTTGAGGGTTGTGTTTAAAAAGCCAGGATGCACCTGGAACAATAGGAAGTTGAGGTTAATTAACAACAGTGAACCTGATACACTCCTTGTGATTTCCCTCTAACAACAGTGTAACTGGTGTGGTTTCAAGACAGGAGTCATTCAAAGAATGGCCATCCAGGGTGAGAACTTTAAGTTTTATTAGTTTGTAACAATTAAATCCCTACTGACAGGGCAAACTGGCAGTCAATACATTTTGTGTCCGCCCCTGAATCTATGAAGGCTGACACTGAAATTGGTTTCTTACCAGAGAGCTGGATCTCTGCCGGTACAATGAAGGATGAGGAGATCTTAGGGTTCCTGGTCTGACTCAGCAGGCAACTCCTCTCACCTACTGAGTCTGGTCTTTTAACGGGCACTTGGCTATGGTGTGGTTATTGTTCCCACAGTAGAAGCAGATATGTTGTCTCCTTTTCCTCTCTCCCTCCTGAAGAGTAAGGCATCTCATGCCCAGTTACATGGGTTCCTCAGACTGTGGGGCGTTGGTGGGAAGTCCAGCATGATTCGCATTAAAGAAAGTCTTTGAATCACCCCAGGGTCAGGGAATTCTCCCCAATCTGCCTCCTTTCTCCCGTATTCTTTCCTTGAGGCGTAAATCAACCCGTGTTGCCAGGTCCTCCAGGGCCTTGTCAGGGTAGTCCTTGGTTGCCAGTTCATCTGTAATGTTTTTGTAGAGACCTTGAAAAAAAGCATCTGTTAATGCCTCTTCATTCCAGCAGCTATCAGCTACAGTAGCATGAAAATCGATTATATATTCAGCAACACATTTCTTTCCTTGCCTTACAGAAAACAGTTTATGACATGTGCTGGTGAAGATTCTCAGTCGTCCAGGACATGATAAAATCAAAAAAGTCGTTCAATACAGAACAACTGGACTTTATTTGTAACATAAAGACGTTTCGCTTCTCATCCGAGGAGCTTTATCAATTCAGTGAGTAGACTGTGAGAGGGAGAAGTTATAACCAGGATAAGCCATTGACACGCACCAACATATGTAAATTGGAAACTAACACCCACACATACTTGGGATAACACGTACCTGTGACCCATTCAAAGTTCAGTGTGTGAAAACAGAGCTTACAGAAAACACACACACATCCTACTGTATGTAAATTGACAAGTCACACCTCACACATTAATAGCAGGGACCTGTCAAAGTCTTTGTTAGTCTAATTCACAAACGAGGCTCCTCTGTTCTCATCAGGTGTGAGACGCCTGGGAACCAAACCCAGGGCTACACTATAAGTTTTAGAAATTTGGAATCTTAGACCTCCTCCTCTGTTTAACGATGGTTTCTCTCTTTTTTACATAAATTGCCTCCTTCACACTGCTCTCAAGCCACCTGTGCTCTCGGTCCAAAATATGTACATTCTGGTCCTCAAAAGAGTGTCCCTTGTCCGTGAGGTGGAGGTGAACAGCTGAGTTTTGTCCAGAGGAGGAGGCTCTCCTGTGTTGGGACCTCTCAGACCCATCGTCAGCAGCATGAACTCAGTTACATACAATGTTGCTAAACATCTGGCTGGTATTTTAGCTTCTCTGGTTGGAAACACACCTCATCACATAAAGAACTCCATTGATTTTGCCAACAAAGTTCAACATTTGAAGCTAACCCCGGGAGAAACTCTTGTATCGTATGATGTGACTTCTCTTTTCATGTGCATACCCATTTCTGAAGCAGTAGAAACTGTCAAAAAACGACTTCTACAAGACAAGGACTTGGACAAAAGGACCAACTTCACCCCAGACCACATCTGCACCCTGCTGGATCTCTGCCTCTCCACCACCTATTTCAAGTTCAATGACAGATTTTACAGACAGAAGCACGGCTATGCCATGGGATCCCCAGTGTCTGTTGCTAACCTCTACATGGAGGAAGTGGAACAGAGAGCCCTAAACTCCTATGAGGGAACAGCGCCAAGCCATTGGTTCCAATATGTGGATGATACCTGGGTCAAAATCCAAGCCAGGGAGGTAGAAGCGTTCACCAGACATATTAACTCTGTCGACAACAACATCAAGTTCACCAGAGAGGATGCAAACGACAACAAGCTGCCTTTTTTGGACTGTTTGGTTCACATGGAGGGAAAGAACAGTCTCAACATTGAAGTTTCCAGAAAACCAACCCACACAGACCAGTATCTTCTGTTTGACTCTCACCATCCACTGGAGCACAAACTTTCTGTCATCAGAACTTTACAGCATCGGGCTGAACACATCCCCACGAAGCCAGAAGGGAAGGAAAAGGAACAGAAACACATTGAAAAATCTCTCCAAACATGTGGATATCCTAACTGGGCTTTTGTCAAGTCAGCGAGGAAATTTACAAAACACAATAAGGAACAGAAAAAGGAGAACAGACGAAAAAACATTGTCATCCCTTATGTTGCTGGACTATCAGAGAATTTCAGAAGGATTTTCAACAAACACAACATCCCAGTACATTTCAAACCCAGCAGGACTCTCAGACAGAGGCTGGTGCACCTTAAGGACAAAACACCCACACACAAACAGAGTGGTGTAGTGTACACAGTCCAGTGCAGCGAGGACTGTCCAGACCTCTACATTGGAGAAACTAAACGGTCCATCCACAGAAGAATGTCCCAACACAGGAGAGCCACCTCCTCTGGACCAAACTCAGCTGTCCACCCCCACCTCATGGACAAAGGACACTCTTTTGAGGACCAGAATGTGCATATTTTGGACCGAGAGCACAGGTGGTTTGAGAGGGGTGTGAAGGAGGCGATTTATGTAAAAAGAGAGAAACCATCGTTAAACAGAGGAGGAGGTCTAAGATTCCAAATTTCTAAAACTTATAGTGCAGCCCTGGGTTTGGTTCCCAGGCGTCTCACACCTGATGACAACAGAGGAACCTCGTTTGTGAATTAGACTAACAAAGACTTTGACAGGTCCCTGCTATTAATGTGTGAGGTGTGTCTTGTCAATTTACATACAGTAGGATGCGTGTGTGCTTTCTGTAAGCTCTGTTTTCACACACTGAACTTTGAATGGGTCACAGGTACATGTTATCCCAAGTACGTGTGGGTGTTAGTTTCCAATTTACATATGTTGGTGCGTGTCAATGGCTTATCCTGGTTATAACTTCTCCCTCTCACAGTCTGCTCACTGAATTGATAAAGCTCCTTGGATGAGAAGCGAAACGTCTATCTGTTACAAATAAAGTCCAGTTGTTCTGTATTTAACGCCTTTTTTGAGTTTATGACATGCTTCTTTTTCTGGCAACATGGGGTCGAAAACGCTGCATAACGCTTTGGAGAAGGCGGAAAAACCGTAACAACTCCTGGCATCCATGTGCCACTCTGAAGTACCCCATGATTTAGCTTTAACTGCCAGAAGTGAGGTGACATAAGCCACACGGGCTCGCTCAGTGGGGAAGGATGAGAGCTGCAACTGGAAGTGAACCTCACATTGTGTGAGAAATGGATGACAAACCATACCATACCATACCAATTTATTTATAGAGCACTTAAAACAGCAACAAGGCCAACCAAAGTGTCAGAGTCAGAGAGAGTCAGAGAGTCTTTATTGTCATTTGCACCGCATGTGGTACATGTGATGAAAACGAGATTATGTACACGGGGTCCCAGTTACATCCAACAACAAATGCAAGAGAAAAACAGTAATAACATCTAGAATTAACTAAGAAAAACATCAACTAGTAATACACTAAGCTTAATATAGTGGGAATAAACAGCAGCACGAACATGAGTTTGAGTACATGAGTACAACATGAGTACAAGTGCTGTACAATAGAAACAAACAAGCACAGCGGACGGGAAAACACAAAATAAAAATATAATGTAGATGCAAATAGCAACAGAAACTAACTAAAATGGTCAACACTGTATAGTACAGAGAGGATCAAAACAAATCACACCGTGTTAAAGGTAAGAGAATAGAAGTGGGTTTTCAAGCCAGACTTAAATACTGTGAGTGTGGGAGCCTGCCTGACACTCAGTGGCAACTCATTCCACAGTATTGGACCTGCAACTGAGAAAGCCTTGTCACCTCTGAGTTTACGACGAGTTTCTGGGACTGAAAGAAGCATCTGGTCTGCTGACCTCAGAGAGCGTGGTGGGACATATGGCTGCAGAAGGTCAGTGAGATAAGGCGGAGTGGAATTGTTCAGAGATTTAAAAACATACATGAGTATTTTAAACTGGATCCGAAGGTGAATGGGTAGCCAGTGCAGGGAGGCCAAAACTGGTGTGATGTGCTCAGGGCCAGCCCATGCCTCTTTGGGGCCCTAAGCGAAATTTGGATGGGGGCCCTCTGTTGTGAATCACTGCAATCAGCGGTCAGATGGTTTTATCATCATCTCCCCAACTGATAAAACGTATTGCAACTCTGACAGCCCTTTTTAATGTATATATGTAATCTATTGCAGGGGTGTCAAACTTATTTTAATTTTGGACCACATCAAGTTCATGAATGTCCTCAAAAGGCCAGACATGGCAGAATGTATGGATAAAAATGCCTATGAATAAACTGGTGAAATCAAACTTTCTAAAAATTTAATATTTTATGTTTGATTAAGTAATATGGCATTAAAAACATAGAAATTGATTTTATTTATTTTATTTATTTATTTATTCATTTTCCCCTCCCTGGGCTGCCACCTTACCGTGGTGGAGGGGTTTGAGTGTCCCAATGATCCTAGGAGCTATGCTGTCAGGGGCTTCATGCCCCTAGTAGGGTCACCCAAGGCAGACAGGTCCTAGGTGAGGGACCAGACAAAGTGCAGCCCAAAAACCCCTATGATGAGTGAAATAAATGGACTAAGTTTTCCCTCGCCCGGACGCGGGTCACCGGGGCCCCACTCTGGAGCCAGGCCCGGAGGTGGGGCACGCTGGCGAGCGCCTGGTGGCCGGGCTTTTACCCATGGAGCCCGGCCGGGCACAGCCCGAAGAGGAGACGTGGGTCCCCCTTCCCATGGGCTCACCACCTGTGGGAGGGGCCAAAGGGGTCGGGTGCAATGTGAGATGGGTGGTGGCCGAGGGCGGGGACCCTGGCGGTCTGATCCTCGGCTACAGAAGCTGGCCATTGGGACATGGAATGTCACCTCTCTGGTGGGGAAGGAGCCTGAGCTAGTGTGTGAGGTTGAGAGTTTCCGACTAGAAATAGTCGGACTCACCTCAACGCATGGCTCTGGCTCTGGAACCAGTTTCCTTGAGAGGGGTTGGACACTCTTCCACTCTGGAGTTGCCCCTGGTGAGAGGCGCCGAGCAGGAGTGGGCATACTGGTTGCCCCCCATCTTGGTGCCTGTACGTTGGGGTTCACCCCGGTGAACGAGAGGGTAGCCTCCCTTCGCCTACGTGTGGGGGGACGGGCTCTGACTGTTGTTTGTGCCTATGCACCAAACGGCAGTTCAGACTACCCACCCTTTTTGGAGTCCTTGGAGGGGGTATTGGAGAGTGCGCCTCCTGGGGACTCCCTTGTTCTACTGGGGGACTTCAACGCTCACGTGGGCAATGACAGTGAGACCTGGAGGGGTGTGGTTGGGAGGAACGGCCCCCCTGATCTGAACCAGAGTGGTGTTCTGTTATTGGACTTCTGTGCTCGTCATGGATTGTCCATAACGAACACCATGTTTAAGCATAAGGGTGTCCATATGTGCTCTTGGCACCAGGACACCCTAGGTCGCAGTTCGATGATCGACTTTGTTGTCGTCTCATCTGATCTGCGGCCGCATGTCTTGGACACTCGGGTGAAGAGAGGGGCGGAGCTGTCAACTGACCACTACCTGGTGGTGAGTTGGCTCCGATGGTGGGGGAGGATGCCGGTCAGACCTGGCAGACCCAAACGTATTGTGAGGGTCTGCTGGGAACGTCTGGCAGAGTCTCCCGTAAGACGGAGCTTTAACTCCCACCTCCGGGAGAGCTTTGAACACGTTCCGAGGGAGGCGGGGGACATGGAGTCCGAGTGGGCCGTGTTCCGCGCCTCTATTGTCGAGGCAGCTTATCGGAGCTGTGGCCGCAAGGTTGTTGGTGCCTGTCGTGGTGGCAACCCTCGAACCCGGTGGTGGACACCGGCAGTGAGGGATGCTGTCAGGCTGAAGAAGGAGTCCTATTGGGCCTTTTTGGCTTGTGGGACCCCGGAAGCAGCTGATAGGTACCGGCAGTCCAAGCGGCATGCGGCTCGGGTGGTTGCTGAGGCAAAAACTCGGGCGTGGGAGGAGTTCGGAGAGGCCATGGAGAATGACTTCCGTACGGCTTCGAGGCGATTCTGGTCCACCATCCGGCGTCTCAGGGGGGGAAAGAGGTACGCGACCAACACCATTTATGGTGGGGGTGGCGTGCTGCTGACCTCAACTCGGGATGTTGTGAGTCGGTGGGCGGAATACTTCGAAGACCTCCTCAATCCTACTGGCACGTCTTCCACTGAGGAAGCGGAGCCTGGGGACTTTGGGTCGGGTTCTCCGATCTCTGGTGCTGAGGTCGCCGAGGTGGTTAAAAAGCTCCGCGGTGGCAAGGCTCCGGGGGTGGATGAGATTCGCCCGGAGTTCCTTAGGGCTCTGGATGTTGTAGGGTTGTGTTGGCTTACGCGACTCTGCAATATCGCGTGGACATCGGGGGCAGTTCCCTTGGATTGGCAGACTGGGGTGGTGGTTCCCCTATTCAAAAAGGGGGACCGTAGGGTGTGTTCCAACTATAGGGGGATCACACTCTTAAGCCTCCCTGGTAAGGTCTATTCAGGGGTTCTGGAGAGGAGGGTCCGTCGGATAGTCGAACCTCGGATTCAGGAGGAGCAGTGTGGTTTTCGTCCTGGTCGTGGAACACTGGACCAGCTCTACACCCTCAACAGGGTCCTGGAGGGTGCGTGGGAGTTTGCCCAACCAGTTTACATGTGCTTTGTGGACTTGGAGAAGGCATTCGACCGCGTCCCTCGGGGGGTTCTGTGGGGGGTACTCCGGGAGTATGGGGTACCAGGCCCTTTGATAAGGGCTGTTAGGTCCCTGTACGACCGGTGTCAGAGCTTGGTCCGCATTGCCGGCAGTAAGTCAGGCTCGTTTCCGGTGAGAGTTGGACTCCGCCAAGGTTGCCCTTTGTCACCGATTCTGTTCATAACTTTTATGGACAGAATTTCTAGGCGCAGCCAAGGTGTTGAGAGGATCCGTTTTGGTGACCTTAGAATCGCTTCTCTGTTTTTTGCAGATGATGTGGTCCTACTGGCTTCATCAGTTCGTGATTTACAACTTTCACTGGAGCGGTTTGCAGCCGAGTGTGATGCGGCCGGGATGAGGATCAGTTCCTCCAAATCCGAGGCCATGGTCTTGAGCCGGAAAAGGGTAGCATGCCCTCTCCGGGTCGGGGAGGAGGTCCTGCCCCAAGTGGAGGAGTTTAAGTATCTCGGGATCTTGTTCACGAATGAGGGAAAACTGGAGCGTGAGATCGATAGGCGGATAGGTGCAGCGTCCGCAGTGAAGCGGGCGCTGTACCGGTCTGTCGTGGTGAAGAGAGAGCTGAGTCAAAAGGCAAAGCTCTCAATTTACCGATCGATCTACGTTCCCACCCTCATCTATGGTCATGAGCTTTGGGTTATGACCGAAAGAACAAGATCTCGGATACAAGCGGCTGAAATGAGTTTTCTCCGCAGGGTGGCTGGACTCTCCCTTAGAGATAGGGTGAGAAGCTCAGTCATCCGGGAGGGACTCGGAGTAGAGCCGCTGCTTCTCCACATCGAGAGGAGCCAGTTGAGGTGGCTCGGGCATCTGGTTAGGATGCCTCCTGGACGCCTCCCTGGTGAGGTGTTCCGGGCATGTCCCACCGGGAGGAGACCCAGAGGAAGACCCAGGACGCGCTGGAGGGACTATGTTTCTCGGCTGGCCTGGGAACGCCTTGGGATTCCCCCGGAGGAGCTGCTCCAAGTGGCTGGGGAGAGGGAAGTCTGGGCCTCCCTACTTAGGCTGCTACCCCCGCGACCCGACCCCGGATAAGCGGAAGAAGATGGATGGATGGATGGATGGATGGATGGATGGATATTTATTCATTTTATAAAAAATAAATACATAACAAACACATGTATCTTATAAGAAATAAAATTGGATTTGACTGATAAAGTAAGATCGAAGCTCACAACTGTGATCTTTGACTTATCTTTATGTGTCCCTCTAAGATGTAGAGGGACACATACTTGGTCATGAGTTTGACACATGCAATCCAGTCGTACTAAAAGCAACTAAGGGAAGAAAAAAAAGAAAAAAAACTAAATGTATTTTAGTGCAAATGTGGCATCTACTTTATTATCTTTGGTTCAAAAGAACTGCAACACTAATGTTCAAAATAATTTGTAGTGCAAAATCAACAGATAAAAATAACTTACATGGATAAAAATAAATTAAATTGTGCAAAACAGACAAAATTAAATCAAATAAAAAATCAAGAAAATACTTAAATAATGTAAATGAACGATCACTCAGCCCTCTGTGAATAGCAAACAACCATCAGGGTGCTAACGATCCATCGTTAGGCTGATGGTCCTCCTTGATCATGTGAGCAGCTGGTTTTGGCTGTCATCAGCCAACTGGTTGATCCACTGTGAGAGGGTGCTATTTTTAAGACTGAGCTGAATACAGCATCTCAGACTGATGAAGTCTTTCGGATGAAAGACGAAACATTTCTACATTTTTTTTTTGTTTTGTTTTGTTTTGTTTTTTGAATGTCCAGAGGACCAGACTTAGCTTTTTTAGATTTTAAGGTACTGTTTTATGTAAACATGTTCGATACATTGCACTTTTTAATAGCAGTGTTCTTTTGGCAATGAAATTATTTCTAGTAACATAAACATGAACATATGAACATATCAAATATGTAACCAAAGCTATTTGCAAGGGCAAATTGTTTTTTGTTTATTTTAGAGAGAAAATAGAAAATTCATTCAAATACAAAACCACAAGCATCTAATCAGATGATTATTAGATTCCATAAGAATTTAATAATTATTTCACAATGAATTATTCTTTTCTTTCTTTTTTGCAGCAGCAGCAGCAGCAGCAGCAGTTCCAGCTGAACGTATGCAATTTAAAAACTTCACTTTGTTTACCGTAACTACAGACCTTATCTTATTTGAATAAGACCATTTTTAAAATGAAACAGGTCTCTTGTAAATGAGTCCTCAAGGCTCAATGGGAACTAACCTGTATAAATAAAGGTTGATTGAATAAACCTTTAACTTTATTTATTTATTTATTCATGTTCTTCATGGGGGAAAAATCAACCTTCTTATTTAACTGCTTGAAAATACTAGTTTTAAATATTTCCTCCACTAAAAACTAGTCAGTCTTTTAGAGCTGCCAGCCTCAAATAAATATATATAATTTAAATTGTTTTTATATCCAATTTAAATTATTTTTATATATAATTAAATTATTTTTATCCATCCATCTATCCATCTATCCATCTATCTATCCATCTATCCATCTATCCATCTATCCATCTATCCATCTATCCATCTATCCATCTATCCATCTACATCCATCTATCTATCTATCCATCCATCCATCCATCCATCCATCCATCCATCCATGGATGCCAACAGAACCAAGCATCAGAGATCTGACGTTTGGTTCTGTTGGTTCAGTCAGAGGGCTCCTCTGCATAGTCAGACCTCCTAGTGGATCTTGGTCAACTTCCGCATTTTTATTTTTCTTCATGCAGATTTTGTGACGCTGGATAAATACTTTGACCCTCCGTCAGAAAGGAGACGGAAGGTTGTTTACCTGTTCGGAGGGGCGGGGGGTAGTTCAAAGGGTAACGCCCATGTTTTGTCCCTCATCGCTGCAGCAGCTCTGCTCTAACGCAATTCAGATCTGATTTTCAGGAAATAAAATGTGGCATGGATTATTTATCATAACTCCGTTTTGGCTTGGTCAATCTACACAATTTAAAAACTGGTGTATACCTTAAAGCTGTACTTTTGACATACATTAAAATGGTATCACTGAGAGGCTGTGTCATTCCTGCTAAAGCGACTCAATTTTATCATGTGTCTATTCTCCTCTATTTGTGGCATCCCTGTCAAAGATTCTGTAACATACCTGGGTATCAGTATCACTAAGAATAGTAAAAATAGAAGTATTGCTAACTTCACTCCTGTCCTTAAAAAGTCAAAAAAGGTTTTTAACAGTTGGCTACAGAGGGATCTGTCCCTGAGAGGTAGAGTCCTGGGGCCTCATGTACAAAGACTTGCGTGGATTTCTTACTGAAAAGTGACATACGGTCAAATCCAGAAAACTGCGTACGCACAAAAAATTCCAGATGTATCAAACTGTGCGTACGCCGGAATCCACGCACATTGCTTTTGTACATCACAATCAACGTGGAATTGAGCGCACATGAGAGAGTGGCCGACTCCGCCTTTGACACGCCTCCATATAAATATGCAAATTCATTTAAATATGCCCTGCACGTTAGGAATGTCGTCTTTGCTCTATTGCAAATCATGTCGAAACGTGGAAAAAAGAGGAACTTCACGGACTGTGAACTGGAGACACTTCTGAGTGACGTAGAGAGGCACAGAAAAAGGTTTTGTTTGGCACGCTCAGAGCACAACAAACCGTCCACTTTTAAACGAGAAGTTGACCAAGCTATTTTAACATGCCTAGATAGGTCACTGGATAGCGTGTTCGCCTTTTGTCCCAAAGCTCATGAGTTCAATTCCCGCACAACGTTTCTTTTTTTTTAATTCATTCCAGATTTAAAGAACACAAGAAAACTATTTAGAAAGAACAACATGAAATGAAACAATACATGAAATGAAGGAAAAAGAGGATTTCTTGTGGGTTTTTTTTTAAATAGTTTTCTTGTGGAATGAATTAAAAAAAAGAAAAACGTTGTTTTCATTTAAATATACCCTGCAACAGAGGAATGTCGTCTTGTCCCATCATGCATCACGTTCTTCAACTGCTAAAACAGCTAAAAATGAACAACAAACAAGAATTTAAGCTGTGCAGAACTATTCAGTCTTTCTGTTTTTTATATTTTTTGCAGGTTATATTCTAATTGCGTCCATGTGGATGTAATAATTGTTAATCATGTGTGTTTGGTGGGAATAATAATTATTCTCCCATCATGAACAGTTTCTCAGAATCACCTCTAGGTGTCGCCAATGGAACCAAAACCACAGAAACGTGCGTACGCCAGCCCTGGAGCTGGCGTGGGAATGCGCACATTTCCACGTTCAGTTCTGTTTTGATACATACGGAGTTTTGCGTGGATAGTGACGTACGCAAGGTTTTTGTGCGTACGCACCGTTGATACATGAGGCCCCTGCTCACTAAAGCAGAAGCATTGCCCCGGCTGGCCTACACTGCCCAGTCTCTTTATGTTGATAAACCAGTTTGTAAATCTACTGACAGAACGCTCTCCGACTTCTTATGGAAAAACAAAACACATTATTTGCGTAAATCTGTTGTCTTAAACAATGATAAGTCTGGTGGGCTAAATTTTATTGACTTTGACTCCTTTAATAACACCTTTTAAAGAAAATGGATCAAAAATTATCTTAAAAACCCAAACTCTATCTGGAACTTTATTTCACAGCATGTCTTTTCACATTTAGGTGGTTTAGAGTTTGTTCTCCTTTGTAATTTCAGTATTCCAAAAATACCCACTAAGCTTCCCAACTTCTACCAACAGGTACTTTTAGCTTGGTCTCTTATCTATAAACATAATTTTTCTCCGCAGAGATGTTACATCTGGAACAACTCTAACATAATATTCAAAAACAGGTCATTATTTTATCAGAAATGGTTTAACTATGGTATTATTCAAGTTCATCAACTATTTAATAACAAAGGTCTTCTTTATAGCTGTGAAGAATTTCTTACTCAGTACATGTACAAGGTTCCTGTCACCCCAAAAGAATATAGTGTTGTATTTGATGCTATCCCATCTGGTTTGCTCATGTTGTTTAAAGATGTTGACTTCTCTTCTATCCAGTCTATGAGTCCTCCTGACCCTAAGCAGTCTGCTGTTGGTAAACTCTGTTTCTCAACTCAACTTCTTCTTCTTCTTCCGGCTTTTCCCTTTTCAGGGGTCGCCACAGCGAGTCATGCTCCTCCATCTCACTCTGTCCTCTGCATCCTCTGTCCTCACTCCAACTACCTTCATGTCCTCTCTAACTGCATCCATATATCTCCTCTTTGGCCTTCCTCTGTGTCTTTTTCCTGGCAGCTGCATTTCTAACATCCTTCTACCAATATACCCACTGTCCCTCCTCTGGACATGTCCAAACCATCTCAGTCTGGCCTCCCTAACTTTATCTCCCAGTTGTTCAACATGTGCTGTACCTCTGATTATCTCATTCCTGATCTTATCCATCCTTGTCACTCCTAAGGAGAACCTCAGCATCTTCATTTCTGCTACTTCCAGTTCTTTCTCCTGTCTTTTTGTCAATGACACTGTCTCCAGACCATACAACATAGCTGGTCTCACCACTGTCTTGTAAACTTTTCCTTTGACCTTTGCTGACACCTTTTTGTCACAAATCACTCCTGAAACTTTTCTCCATCCGCTCCATCCTGCCTGGACTCTCTTCTTCACCTCTTTACCACATTCCCCATTTTCCTGGACAGTGGACCCCAAGTACTTGAAGTCCTGCACCTTTGTGACCTCTGCTCCTTGTAGCCTCACTGTTCCACTGGCCTCCCTCTCATTCACACACATGTACTCTGTCTTACTACGGCTGACTTTCATTCCTCTTCTTTCAAGTGAATACCTCCACCTCTCCAAGTTCTCTTCCACCTGTTCCCTGTTCTCACCACATATCACAATGTCATCTGCAAACATCATAGTCCATGGGGATTCCTGCCTGACCTCATCTGTTAGTCGGTCCATCACCAGAGCAAACAAGAAGGGGCTCAGAGCCGATCCTTGATGCAATCCCACCTCCACCTTGAAGCTATCTGTCACTCCTACAGCACATCTCACCACTGTCCTGCTGTCTTCATACATGTCCTGTACCAGTCTAACATACTTTTCTGCCACTCCAGATTTCCTCATGCAATACCACACCTCCTCTCTTGGCACCCTGTCATATGCTTTTTCTAAATCCACAAACACACAATGGAGTTCTTTCTGACCCTCTCTGTACTTCTCTATCAACATCAAAGTCAAAGTCAAAGTCAACTTTATTGTCAGAACTGCAATATGTACAGGACATACACAGGACCGAAATTGTGTTTCTCTCAGTCCCTCGGTGCAACAGTAACCGTCTAAACACTAAAAACTAAAACATTTAATAAACATAAGCATACACAACATCCTCAAAGCAAAGATGCATCTGTGGTGCTCTTTCTTGGCATGAAACCGTACTGCTGCTCACAGATAGTCACCTCTTGTCTAAGCCTTGCTTCCACAACTCTCTCCCAGATCTTCATCGTGTGACTCATCAACTTAATTCCCCTGTAGTTGCTACAACTCTGTACATCACCCTTGTTCTTAAAAATGGGAACCAGCACACTTCTTCTCCATTCTTCAGGCATTTTCTCACCCTCAAATATTCCATTAAATATTTGAGTCAAAAACCTCACTGCCATCTCTCCAAGACATTTCCAAACCTCCACTGGTATGTCATCAGGTCCTACTGCCTTCCCCTTCTTCATTCTTTTCAGAGCTTTCCGGACTTCACCCTCACTAATCTTTCCCACTTCCTGGTCCACAGTTTCTATGACCTCCACTCTTCTTTCTCTTTCATTCTCTTCATTCATTAGCTCCTCAAAGTAATCCTTCATCTTCCCATCACACTTTCCTCACTTGTTAGAACATTCCCATTCCCATCTTTAATAAACCTAACCTGTTGCACATCCTTTCCAGCCTGATCCCTCTGTCTTGCCAATGGTACAAGTCCTTCTCACCCTCTTTAGTGTCCAGTCTCCATACAACTCATTGTACGCCCTCTGCTTTGCCTTAGCTACTTCCCTCTTTGCTCTATGTCCCATCTCCTTATATTCCTGTCTCCTCTCTTCAGTCCTCTCACTGTCATATTTCTTCTTGGCTAATCTCTTTCTTTGAATGGCGTCCTGCACTTCACTATTCCACCACCAGGTTTCCTTATCATCCATTCTCTGTCCAGATGACACACCAAGTACCTTCCTACCTGTCTCTCTAATTACTGTTGCTGTAGTAGCCCAGTCACTTGGAAGCTCTTTCTTACCACCCAGAGCCTTTAACAGCTCGTCTCTGAATTTCTCACAACATTCTTCCTTCTTTAGCTTCCACCATTTGGTCTTCTTCTCTGAGTTTTACTCTTTT
>JBBPBX010000596.1:9815-29939 GCA_038048925.1 Garcialebias charrua
TTTTACTCTCTAACCTCACAATATCTGTCTTTACAAAACATTAAGCAAATGTGTTTGATATTTAAACTGCACACTTGGATAAATTATTGAAGTGATGCCACGTGAAAATAGTTTTTTTTTAAATTGGTTAGCTAGGCATTCATTTCAAAACCTGAAGCCTAAATACACAGAGACAATACAGCTTATATTGTGTTCTCCAGTTTATTTTTATGATCTACTGGAGACGTGAAGCAATTAAATGCTATTATACGTTTCAATAATGTGCACCAAGAAGATAATTTATTCTGAAAATTAACAACAAAGTTAAATGTTGATTTCTGACATGGTTGTGCTGCTTATATTAAAAATAATAAAATTACAAAAAAATATTTGTTAAAAAGATGGTGAAATGGCCTATACTGTAAGTTGATCAAAGTGAATGGGTTAGAAGTCATTTATTTTGCCCAGTATCAGAGAATGAAAGAAAGACTTAGTTAAAAAAAAAGAAAAAAAGAGCAAACAACAGAAAAACAACAAAAACGATAATAATTTGTTCGGAAAATAAATATATTGCAGAAAACCAGTTGTTATTTTTATTTATTTGTCAATTTTGACTAGTGAGTGTCAGAGGTGGCAGCCTGGAAGTTGAGCTGTTGCTTCTCACTGAGAAGGTCACCAGTTCAAATCCCGGTGACCTCAATACCATAATTTTTATGTTTTGTTTTTGTTTTTGTCACTTTTAAATTATAAAACAAATTTCATGCACTGAAGTGTAACACAAAGTGTTTAACAGAAAACACCAACAAAACACTTAAATGAATAATTAAATAAATAAATGGATAAATAAATAAATAAATAGACAAACAAATTAATTAATTATTGATAAATTAATTAATCAATGAATAAATGAATGAACGATGGATAGACAAACAAACAAATAAATAAATAAATAAATGAACAGATAGACAAATAAATAAATAAATGGATAGACAAATAATTTTTTTTAATTAATTAATGGATAGACAAATAAATATATAAATAAATGATTGAATATACAAATAAATAAATGAATGAATGGATAGACAATCAAATTAATTAATTAATTAATTAATTAATTAAAATATACCACTAGCTTCAATAAAGACATGTTATGAAAATGAAATTGTTCAATGACCAAAAAGCTGTCAATTTTTTTGTGTGGTCCTGCACTAATTCAAAAATGAATAAATTATTATTTTAATAAAACCCTATACTTTAAATTCCATTTATTAAAAAAAATCTAATATGATTTTCCCCCTGTCATTTCAAAAAGTTACATTTGATAACTAACTAAAAGTCATTTTGGTCGATCTTATTACCTGAAAACAGAATCAAAATAATATTATTGTGAACTTGTTTCAAACATTGATATAAAAAAATAAACCTCTCACAGAAAAAAGTTGTTTGTGATCTTATTCATGTCATAATGATGGTTTTAAAAAGTATAAGCATGAAGGTAAAAAGTAGGAAATATGATGCAGAAAAAATCATCCAGACGTTACACTTTCAACAATTATTTATTTATTTTATTTATAATTTTTGTTCATTTAAAAAAACAATACAAAACAATCCCATAAACGATAACATATAAAATATATAAAAATGAAAGATAGCATTAAGAAGCAAAAATCTTATTATATCTGCCCCTTTTTTTCAAACAATCAGTTCAAGCAATAATAATCTTCCAGTAACAGTACAAAAGTAATAACTCTTTCTAATTTTCTAACTAATACAATACACATTACGCTATTTCTATATTTTTTTTTTTTAACAATTCAGTTTTGATCATTTTCTTAAATGTAAACATTGACTTGGCATTTTTAACTTCATTCTCCAAACCATTCCATAATCCAATTCCCTGGATTGAGGTAGACCGTCCCTTCAAACTAGTTCTGAATTGTGGTTTTACAAATATCTCTGTCCCCTTAAGATTATAACAACTTTGTCTTTTAACAAAATGCATTTGGATATTTAAAGGTAATGCGTTATTCTGAGCCCTATACATAACTGATAAAATATTATAATCTACCAAATCATGGAACTTCAATAACTTCAGTTGATAAAATAATGTACTAGATGGATGACAGAAATGCTTTCTAGTGATAATTCTTACAGCTCTTTTCTGTAAAACAAAAATAGGCTTTGTAATTGTTTTACACGCTTTCCCCAAACATCAATTAGCTTAATAAAGTCTCCAAAGGCAACATTTCAAAGCCTTGATAAGTCTTACATGAGTGGCTCTATATTGTAGAAAAACACACACATGCAGGAAACAGTTTTAAAGATTCACTGAGAATGCAAAAAGCAACATGCTCTTTCCTGATGCAGAAAAAAAGTTATTTTTTGACTCTAGCAGAGAGGTAGTGACTCTACACAGCTCCCTTCTCCAATGCTTAATTACTGCATGCTATCATGAATATTTCAGACACATGCTTTCCCACTTTGTCATTGGAGTTAAGAACTAAGAGAAACAAGTTCATATGCATATTAATAAGAGGAGAGACAGGGGGACTAAGGGTTGCCAGTGTGCAAGTGACAGCAGGAGGAAATGGCACTCATTCCCCAGCAGCTGCTCTTTTTAGATCCCCTCAGAGGGAACTGCCCGAGGAGGGCTTCTGCCACAAAGGGGATAAAGGAGTCGAAGGCTCTTGATGGAAAACAGGCAAACAACCGCTGGGACCCCGTCCCCCAACCCCCTCTTCCCCCTTCTTTTTTCAACACTAATGCGAGAGCACATTCACACACTGAAACCCTTGGCCCACACTTCACCAGACCCCAGGAGTTGTCAGCGCCTCTTTAGCGTTTCACATGGTGGCTGCTAAACTGTGCATTAATATCAGCAATGACAGATTTTTTTTTTAGCTATGCTTTTTAATGGTGAATAGTAAATGGACTGCACCTTTCTATCAAGAAACCAAGATACTCAAAACGCTTTACAGCACAATGTATGCCCTCATTTACCTCCACACACATTCATACAGCACTCTGATACATCTCTACAAAGATAATGTAGATTATATAATTCTAAAGAGATTAATCAGAGCTTTATCACATTCATACACAAAACACAATGAGGGGTTCAGTGTCTTGCCCAGGGACACTTCAATATGTGACTGCTGGTGGAATCGAACCCCCATCTCTCCCATCGGAGGACGACTGCTCTAACCACTGGTCCACAGCTGCCCAGAAAAATGGGCAATAATTGCTATACAGATCTGAGTTGGGGGGGAGTTGATGTCTCAAGCATCTGAGACTCCTGAATATGGACATTTTAATGTAAAAACAATATAAATGTAAATATTATGTAATGATTCTTAAAAGCTGTTGGCCCGGCCCCACCCTTTATCATGTGCACCGCTGCACTAACGTGGTGCAGGGATGATGTTAAACATTGTTTAATTGAATTTATAGACCCTTAAAAGACCACTTAGCACCCTGAAGAGCATAATGATATGCTTTATTTAACATATGTAAACAAAGTCGATGACAGCATTGTGCAGGTTTAATGGGCTGCAAAGTGTTCCTGCTTGATAAAGAGGGCTTTCTGCACACATGAATACACTTTATTTCCCCTGCAAATAAAAGCCTTCTGTTCTCTGTTATTTGTGTAAAATATAATGGCACTAATAGGAGAAGCTAATTATGTGCTATTTAAATTGATATATTTTTAAATGAACATTTTTCTTTCGCACAGGCAAACCCTTGATTAATTTGAACCCTGCCAAGTCTGAATGGAGACGTCGCTGATCTTTTAACCAGGAAGTTCAAAGAGAGTGCTAATTAGTTTGACCTTTCCTGTCATCATTTGCATGCCTACTCAACTTGCCACAAATTAGCAGCAAGAACAAAAGACGTAACGCTCAAGCTGTATTAATGGAAAGAAGACAATCTCTAAGCTGATGCACTCAAACAAAATATTATATTTTTGTTCTGCAGGCCCCTAATTTGTACATTTCATAAGGCAAGTGCAGATCTTCACTAAGGTCCTGTTTACTTGAGAAAAATCTGTGGAAATGTGTTTTTCAAATGTATATTAGGGAGAATAAACAAGAAATAAACATTTTTACACACTGTAGTTTCCATGCCAGGCAGAGCTGCTATGAAATGATGAACTTTTGTTTAAAATGATTGTGTTTTGACCCAAACTGTCTCGTGTGCTGAGTAAGGCTGCACTTTCTCGGAGGGAGGATGCTGTAAGACGAGGTGTGTGTTGTGTTTGGCGAACATCTGAACAGAAAAGAGGATGGCACAAAAACATAATTATATTTATCACTGGGATGTCAAGCTCAGCTGCACGCATCACACATGAGCTTTAGGTTTTGGTTTATTTGTCATGTGCTGGTCAACACAAGTTCAACAATGCAATGGAATGCTCAGAATGAGAAGAACTGTCTCGACTCGCCAAAAAAAACAGCAAGAATTTCCAAAGCATGCAACAAAAATATAAAAACAAAGCGCCAAAAGTGAAAAAGAAACATAGCATGCTCCTAGGTTCTCTTAGCAACATGATCCCATTAGCAGCATAGTACTGTTAGCAGTGTAGTCTTGTTAGCAGTAAAGTCCTATGTGTTGTCATCATTATACTGTATGTTCTCATACAATGGTGAAATTAATTATCTGCATTCAAACCATTGCGCCTGTGATGCACACAGGTGGAGCAGAGGGCAGCTATGTAAGCACCCGGAGAGCAATTAGGGATTACCATATTTTCCGGCCTATAAGTCACAGTTTTTTTTAACTAATTTTCATGTCCTGCGACTTATGGGGCGAAGCGACATATTTATGGATTTTTTCCCATATTTTTAGACCAATTTTGGGCTGAGATATGACCGTTTCCATTCATTCTGATGAAAAAATCAAGCAGTACCACTTTCGGCCGCTAGGGTCTACCGACGTTCACAGCTCATGTGTCCGAAAAAAGCCTCCTCTGCTCGGACTCACTCTGTCGCAGCCCGGCCTCCTGAACTCTGGAGGTAGGTCTGAACTAAATGGTAAATGGTAAATGGAGCTTATTTATATAGCGCTTTCCAGCCCCCAGTGAGGAGCCCCAAAGCGCTTTACAATACCAGCCATCCACCCATTCATTCAGACATTCATACACCGGTAGTGTTTGTTAACTAGTGTTTGTTAGCAAAATAGCTAAAGAACCACACAACAGATTTTGATGAAACTTACAGAAAGTAATCAACCCATTAGCTGTAGGAGATGTTTGAGTGAAAATACGATTTATTTATAATTTATTTTTGCAACGCGCACGACCGTTTGGAAGACATCAAAGCGAAACAATTTAAATCCAGCTGATTTGACCATTACGTGGATTTATTAACGAACGGTTAAGCTCAGAAACACTTTTGCTATAATGTCAGCTAACAAATATATATTTTTAAGTGTTCATCTTGCAAAATTTTAAAGAAATGCATCGGTCCCACCCATGCGCGCACACGTAGCAAAACTACTTTTTAAATCCAGCTGATTTGACAAATGCCTGCATTTATTAAGGAAAAGTTAAGCTAAGACACATCTTTACTATAATTTTCAGCAAACAAATAATTGTTTTTACCGTGTTTATCTTGATAAAGTCTTTCCGTGCACGGTACTGTGGCCGCCATATGCAGCAGGGCGGTGACGCGTAACACACGAGATGCGTCAGCGGTGACGCATAATAGATGCGACGTATATAATTGGACTAATGCGACGTATAGGGCGGAGCGAATTTTCGGCCGGAGAATACGGTAGTGTGGTTCCATTACCATCATGGTACTGTTAGCGGTGTGGTTCTGTTAGCGGTGTGATTCTGTTAGCAGCATGATGATAATAACGACCACTGCAACGGACAATGACTGCCCTCCAGAACCAGGTTTGACAGACATAGGACATCCAAGGTTTCCCTGCAGAACCGAACAGGTCTGTAGAGTTCGGTTCGTGCAGGCAGGTGGAGGATCATGCAGACGGCCACCGTGACAGGGCGGAGCCTGAGCCAGAGGCTGGAAGGGGGCCTGGAACTGAACCATGATGGCACAATGGCAAGGCAGCAACACACAAAACTCCAAAAGCGTGTCTCGGTCGTACCCAGTGTGCAGTGTAGGTGCAAAATAAGTTAAAACAAAAACAACAGGGACAAAAAAAAAGTGAGTCAAAGCGGAGTTCCTGTCAATACTGCCAATACTGTGGTGCACGTGACATCACACGCCACGCGACAAGGTGTCAACATAATCACAGTAACCGTGTTTCCATCTATTTTCATTTCGAATTTTGAGCTAATTTTTGAAATCTCGCAAAAATGTAAATACAAATTAATGCAAAGCAGAAGTGTTTCCATCAACTGGCTTAAAAGCGCATCTACCGGGCCACGCACAGCGTCATTACGTCAGACGTCAGCGTCATTACGTCAGCACTGCACATGTCTACAGTAAACAGGAAGTAGCGGTTGAAAACAGAACCCGACCACACATCTCGTCAAAATGGAGAGAATATTTCAGGTACGTGTTGCTATCGGGCAAGTTGTATTTATTCTGTCATGCCAACTAGTTTTAGCGATGTTACATGTTGTCCGGAGCGGAAACAGCTGATCAGTCACGTGACGTGAATGTTCGCTACGGCAGAACTGAGTCGGCAAATCTGTTTCCATCTGTCGTTTTGCGCATCTGCTCATTTTCGAAGATCCCAAAAACCACCTCAAGCGAGCGTATAAACTTTTTGGCGAATTTGAGGAAGTAACTTCGCATTTTGCCATTTCCATTAAGCTTTTCTGCTGCGATGCTTCAAAATGCGCATCTAGAAACCTTGATGGAAACACGGCTAGTGATGTCCAAACTGGTGAATACGAGAACTTTCATTCAAATTGAGGAAGTTGTCGGTTTGCTCCGATGCTGAAAAATGGTGAGCAACATTAACAACACTGCTTTCTGCCATTAACTGTAATGGACTGCAGCTGCCTGCGTGCATGCGCAATTTTACACATTTATGGATTCACACACCTCTGTGGAGAGTACCCCGAAAGTCTCCACTCTGAGACTTGTATTCAGAAACCACCAGTTTTAGACAGAATGTGTGCTTACACAAACAGCCGAACTGCAGCAGAAAAGACATGCGTTCACTTAAGTAAAAAAAAAAAAAAAGACTTAATCTATCCTGAGTCATTAAAAATGACCCAAAAGACTGTAGTGACTAAATCAGGCCTAGTATTGTTGCCTCAAAAAATAATGTAAACCCAAAAAGATAGAGGACATCTTCAGTTAAATTAGATTAAAGGTGGGACTATACCTTCATCTTTTTTGAAAAGTTGCATCTTGCTCGTCAACATAAAAATAAAAGAGTGGAGTTTCAAGAGTTTTTCACTTTGGAGCCTTTAAACAAAATAAAATAAAAAAGTTTTGGGACTGAAAATTATTTTCTGTGTAACCGTTTAGCTGAAACAATAAAACACGTTTCAGAAATCACAAAAATGTTTTCTTGTTGACAGCACTTAAGCAAAGAGTCTTATAATGTTAGGAACACAAAACATTAGATAAGCAAGATAAGATATTCCAGCATCAACAACATAAAAACAAAAACAAAATTCATGTTGCGCAGCCTCAAAAAATATTTTATAATTAATATCTAAACAACTGTGTAAACTGTGTAATTTGTTAACTTTTATTTTGTAGAATTTTCATAGAAAAATATAAATTACTTTTTCTTTTTTGATGTTATAAAAAGTAAATGTTAAAATAGTCCATTGCAACCTTTGACATTATCAGTATGACTAAATGTAAAAATGTGTCCAGGCCTGCACCAAACTTTTCATATATTATGTTTTATTTGTTTTAGCAAAGGACAATAAACTAATTTAATCAGAATGAACTAAACTACCGTATTTTCCGGAATATAGGTTGCGGCTTTTTATCATTTTTGCATGACCTGCGACATATATTCAGGTGCGACCTATTGATGGCTTTTTATAAAATAAGCTGATTTGTAATCATTTATTAACAAAAATTAAACTGACATACTCTTACAATAATGTCAGCTAACAAATATATATATTTTAGGTGTTTATCCTGCTAAAATTAAAATACCGGTACATGCAGGTCTGTTCGCTGCTACTGCATGTCTGGTGCTGCGCGTGCACGTTTTGTTTCATCAGACGTAGCGAAACAAATTTTTTAATCCAGCTCATTTCACAATTACGTTCATTTATTAAAGAAAAGTTCAGCTCAGACACATATTTGCTATAATTTTTATCAAACAAATAATTGTTTTTAAGTGTTAATCTTCTTAAAAGCCTTGCTGTGCGCTCCTGTGGCAGACATTTGCAGCAGAGCTAAACACGGTCCACATTTTGATGTAGGTGCGACCTATATTCAGGTGCGACCTATACATGGATTTTTCCAATTCTTTGGCAATAATTGGACAATGTGACCTATATTCAGGTGCGACCTGTATTCCGGAAAATACGGTAGGCTAGACTTTTCTTAGAAACTGAAATATTTCAAATCATAATACTTTCACTTTTTTTATTATGGACAAAACAATCCGTTCACAGTTTATTAAGGATAACTGACAATGTTCTCAAAAGTTTCAACTAAACTTTTAGATCACAGTTGTCCAAATGCGGCCCGTGGGCCATTTGTGGCCCTTGGAGTGATTTTATCTGGCCCACAGCTGCAGTTTAAGAATGGCATCATTCTGAACAGCAGGCTGCAGACTTTCTGCAGATTAGTTGGTAATCATTTATTACACTACAGTATATGTTCAAGTTTAACAGCAAAATTGATGAAAAACAGTCTTCTCACAATAAGCTATATTAAACAAAATGCAAACTTTTGACTATAATCTTTTTAATTTCATTTCATGGTAAACCACCAACAACTGTTGCTGATTTCTACAAGAAAGGAGACTTTTGGATAATGATTCATAAAAATTAGCTAAATGTTGCAGTTGATAAAATAATCAAGAGGGAAACAGGACATTTTTAAATGAACATAACATGGTATCATCTACATACGATTTGATCAGCTTTCTCAAACCTTCCATGAATCTGTTGTAGTGACGGACAGCTGGATGATTTTTCAGAACTTCTATTATGCTTTTGAGTTGTTCATGGTCCAAAAGGCTGATCATTTTAAAGAGCGTTCAAATTACACTTTTGTTGCTGAGCGCAGACTAAAATGAACTTTCAAAACACAAGAAGACAACAAACATAGAGGCAACAAATCAAATAAATCAAATCCTTTTTAATAAAAAATATAAGCTTAGTGTTTTTAAGGCTTTTAATCTTTTGGATCTACAACTATTTATTCTATTTATTATCTAACTATTTATTCCTCAGACGGCTGAGACGAGCTGGTCTGAGCAGCCCAGTTCTCACCTCCTTCTACAGGTGTGCAGTGGAGAGCATCCTGTGCTCCAGCATCAACGTGTGGCATGGAGGCTGCACAGTTGAAGAGAGGAAAGCTCTGCAGAGAGTGGTGAAGGCTGCACAGAAGTCTGTTGGAGTCAGTCTCCCCACCATCACAGACATTTACACCTCTAGATGCAGGAAAAGAGCCACCTGCATCATGAAAGACCTCACTCATCCAGCACACTCACTCTTTGCCCCACTCCCCTCAGGACGGAGGTTGAGGAGCATCAAGTGTAGAACCACTAGACTGAGGAACAGCTTCTACCCTGAGGCTGTTAGACTCATGAATAAATAAAAATAAAATTAAAATAAACACTGCAAAATATCACATCATGCTGATGCTGATATGTTTTCTTGTTGCTGTGTTCATCTGTGTTCATCTGTGACCATCTGCTCATACAAACTCATGTTCGTGCTGCTGTTTATTCCCACTATATTAGGCTTAGTGTATTACTAGTTGATGTTTTTCTTAGTTAGTTCTCGATGTTATTACTGTTTTTCTCTTTCATTTGTTGTTGGATGTAACTGGGACCTCGTGTACATAATCTCGTTTTCATCTCATGTACCACATGCGGTGCAAATGACAATAAAGACTCTCTGACTCTGACTCTGACTCTCTATTTTAAACTCTTTCTCCACCAAAATTAGTAAAATTTTTCCTTTCTCCAAAATATTGCTCACATTGAATTAAATTCACATTTTTGTTGCCCTTGAGTCCTTTCATTTTGAGAGTTTTGGCCCAATTATGAAAAAGTTTGGACACCCCTGATTTTTTCATTCATTCATTCAACCTTTATTTAGTCAGGTAAATCTCAAGCTAGATTTATACCCTACTTGACGCGTCGCGCAGCGCACGAGGATGCGCGCGCCAAAAGTGACGCAATTTCACAGTCCCCGCCCCTGCGCGTAGGCCCCGCGCGTCGTCTTGGCGCGTGTCGTGCACCTCTGATTTTTTGAAACTCCGCAAGCCTAGTGCGCGCGCGGTGGGCGCTACAGAATTGATTCGGGTGGGGACCTTCACGCCAGAGCCTGCAGCTGTCTGCACCGCTGTGGTCGTGGAGACGGCATCGCGACGCATGGAGGAATGTTTTTATGTGATACAAATGTATTAAATTCACCTTCTTCATCTCTGAGCTGGACTTTTCTTTTGTTGTTTTGCCACAAGTCACGTGATCGCTTCCTCCTTGCTGACTCCATGCATTAAAACCGCAAGACACAAAAACTGTTGTTCTTATTATTCAGCTCACGAGCGGAGCATTTTTTTTGTTGTTGTGTGATTTCAAAAAGCTCTTCTTCTATGGTTAGATTTCTTCTTCTACCCTTTCTTGCAACATATGCACAGGTTTTAGAGGCTACTGCCACCTGCTGGCCCGTAAAAGAACAGCACTTTGCCATTCTCCGCCGTGCGTCAACCATAAACACAGCGGCGAAACTCTAAACGCAGAAGCCGCACGGCTCAGTGCGCGTTCAGTTCGCGCGCAGAGGGCAAGAGGACCAAAGTGCGAGTATAACTCAGCCTTTATTGAGCCTTGAGGGCTCATTTACAAAAGCGTCCTGCTACAAACTAAAGAATGATGAACAGCAATGGTAGAATATCCTTAAACAACAAACAACAGAAAAAAAAAGAAAAAAAAAACATAGGAGAGAAATAGAAAGTGAAATGCAAAGTATCAAAACTAGCAAAACACCACAAGGTAGATGTACAAAATCAAAAACAAGAACATATCTGCAATGGTTTTTACCAGGATTCCAAAAGATTCTGAAAACCATCCAGAGAGGTCAGGGCCGAGAGCTTCAAATATTTTTGTAAGATATTCCATGAAGCAGGAGCAGAGTAGGAGAAGGCCCTTTTTCCAAGCTCAGTCCTCACTGACGGATGTTACATGCCCCAGGCATGTAATTTATTTTAGTAAGAGAACAAAATTGTTTAAAGGGTTTTTTGAAGTTTTTTGTTTAAAGATTCTGAGCAGAAGCATGAGCTGCTTAGAGGCTATGAGCCTAATTGATTGCAGCTGGTGCTCATTAGCTGTAGGTGGAGGTAGTTGCTCTCTCTCTCCCTTTATTAGGTCCAAGCCACACAGCAGAGAGGGGTTCCAAGTGAGTGTTCAAGCAAGCAGAGGAGTTCCAAGTGAGAGTGGCAGCAGGAGGAGATCCATGCTGCATGAGGAGCTGAGGTTCCAGCAGCCCCAGAACCAGACGCTGATGAATGAGCAGCTGATCCAAGCAGCTGCAGCAGTCTGGGATGAAGGAGCATCAGGCCTGATGATTAAGCAGCAGACCTGATGATGAAGCAGCAGCAGCAGCAGCAGTAGCAGCAAAAAAACAGCAGCAGTGTGAAGAGGAGCCATGAAGCCATTTGTTTGAAGCCACAGGAGGAGGCTGTTTGATGATGTGGTTGAAACCACATGAGGAGGCCGTTTGACGAGCCATTTGAAGCCTGATGAGGAGGCCATTTGATGAGCTGTTTGGAGCCATTTGAGGAGGCCGTTTGAAGCCTGATGAGGAGGCCATTTGATGTTGTGGTTTGAAACCACTTGAGGAGGCTGTTTGATGAGCCATTTGAAGAGGAAGCCAAAACCTTCCGTTGTGAAGACCTGCTGCTGTTGTAAGAAGCTGTTGTGATGACCTGCTGCATGTGTGTTAAGAGGAAGCTGAAACCCTCTGTTGTGGAGACCTGCTGGTTGATGAAAACCAAGAGCCGTGAGTGTCCTGCTGGACTTGGAGTTTTTTTGTATTCAAGAAACTTGGTTTTGAGAAGTCCACCTTTTTTCTTTAATCATCTTTTTTTTTTAGGACACAGACTCAGAGAGCCTAAAATAAACTATTTTTTTATTAAACATCCTTTCTGTGTCGTGTCCTTGTGTGCTACGTGCCTTCGGGTCGTAACATATAATGGGCCCTCGTCCGGGATTGGACTAATTGGCTAATGAGCTATTTTTTTTTTCTCCCCTAATTTTTGATGGAAATATAATGAATGCCTCATCTAGGATTTGAACGAGAACGAGATTTCACAATCTATTTTTTTCTCCCCCCCTAATTTTTGGTGAATTATAATGGGAGCTCGTCTCATGTGCTATTTTTGGAGCTGGTTTTTTTGCATTCTTGAGCTGACTTTGTGGTGCGAATTGTGTGTTCGTTGTCAGCTGGCTCTTTTTGAAACGTTCAGGGGTTGCTCGAACGTTAAAGTAGTCGAAGTGTAGGTCTTTCTGGTGGTGAGCTGTTTAACACAGTTTTTTTCTGAAACTATGGGGTTTGATGCTGAGATTCGTTTAAAGGAATTGGAGTTAAAAATACGTCGAATGGAATTCGATGCCAGGAAAGCTAAGGCTGAAGCAGTCGTAAGGAAAGCAGAGTTGGAGCAACAAACTGCTCTGAGAGAGATGGAGATTAAGTTTAAGCAACGAAAATTAGAATTGCAAAATAAGAATTATCAGAGAGAGTTAGAGCTAGGTGTTGAACATGTCCCGTTGTGTGAGGTGAGGATTCGCCCACTGTTGAGTTCTGGAGAAGCTGAGTTGGGACTTTGTTCTAGCTTTTTTGTTGCAGACGTCCCTGAACTTGAGAACCCTAAACATGTGAAACCTGAACTTGAGAAAAGTGAAAAACTTGAGCAAACAAAAAAACTTGAGAATGACTTGACTATGGATTTGGATTTGGTCACTCCAGAGGTGTCTCCACTGGTGAAGGTACAATGCAAAAATGATGATGATGATGACATTGATCTGAGTGACTGTTTTTTGCTTTTTTCTGAATTAGATGTCCCAGTGAGCAATGTAGCAGAGGAGCCAAGCCTGACTGTCCATCCTGCTCCTCTGTGTACCTTTTCATCCTGTTCACAGGAGGTTGTGAGTGTGCTGCAGGAAGTCGTGGAGCCTTTAGCTGAATCAGCAGCACAGAGTGATAGTTTGCTGTCTGTGGGTGATGACCTGATGGAACAGTTTGAATTTGTAGACCGTGATGGTGTTAACTCTCAATGCTTTGTCTGCAGGGTGCCTGATGACAGTATTGGTGCAGCTACAATGATGTTACTGTCAAGTGATGGAACTGATAACACAGAGGCGGACAATTTCCCTCTGGTTGTTGGAAAAAACCCTGATCTTCAGTCTGACATCACTAAACTGAATGTTGGTGAGTGTGCAGCTAAAAGGAGGCCTTGTGATGTACAACCTGACCGGCGACGCCTTTTTGGGTTTCAGGTATTCTGAAGGCAACTGTTAGTTGTGTGTGATGTGTGTTTTTTTTTTTTTTGCTTGTTGTTAGTGTTGAGTATAGATGTTAAGATTTTTTTGGTTTCATTTACATGGGTGATGAGCATGGTGGTGTATGGCTGCATCTCCCATGTAAATTCTTATGTGGGGGGGTGTTACATGCCCCAGGCATGTAATTTATTTTAGTAAGAGATCAAAA
Source organism: Garcialebias charrua (assembly GCA_038048925.1). NCBI lineage: Eukaryota > Metazoa > Chordata > Actinopteri > Cyprinodontiformes > Rivulidae > Garcialebias > Garcialebias charrua. Next base: position 23,623 of record JBBPBX010000596.1, read on the forward strand.
TTGTTTAAAGGTTTTTTGAAGTTTTTTGTTTAAAGATTCTGAGCAGAAGCATGAGCTGTTTAGAGGCTATGAGCCTAATTGATTGCAGCTGGTGCTCATTAGCTGTAGGTGGAGGTAGTTGCTCTCTCTCTCCCTTTATTAGGTCCAAGCCACACAGCAGAGAGGAAGGAGGTTCAAGCAAGCAGAGGAGTTCCAAGTGAGAGTGGCAGCAGGAGGAGATCCATGCTGCATGAGGAGCTGAGGTTCCAGCAGCCCCAGAACCAGACGCTGATGAATGAGCAGCTGATCCAAGCAGCTGCAGCAGTCTGGGATGAAGGAGCATCAGGCCTGATGATTAAGCAGCAGACCTGATGATGAAGCAGCAGCAGCAGCAGCAGTAGCAGCAAAAAAACAGCAGCAGTGTGAAGAGGAGCCATGAAGCCATTTGTTTGAAGCCACAGGAGGAGGCTGTTTGATGATGTGGTTGAAACCACATGAGGAGGCCGTTTGACGAGCCATTTGAAGCCTGATGAGGAGGCCATTTGATGAGCTGTTTGGAGCCATTTGAGGAGGCCGTTTGAAGCCTGATGAGGAGGCCATTTGATGTTGTGGTTTGAAACCACTTGAGGAGGCTGTTTGATGAGCCATTTGAAGAGGAAGCCAAAACCTTCCGTTGTGAAGACCTGCTGCTGTTGTAAGAAGCTGTTGTGATGACCTGCTGCATGTGTGTTAAGAGGAAGCTGAAACCCTCTGTTGTGGAGACCTGCTGGTTGATGAAAACCAAGAGCCGTGAGTGTCCTGCTGGACTTAGAGTTTTTTTGTATTCAAGAAACTTGGTTTTGAGAAGTCCACCTTTTTTCTTTAATCATCTTTTTTTTTTAGGACACAGACTCAGAGAGCCTAAAATAAACTATTTTATAAAACATCCTTTCTGTGTCGTGTCCTTGTGTGCTACGTGCCTTCGGGTCATAACAACGGAACACTGCAGGTGATCATGTCCTGAGAGCGCACACTGTAGCTGCACTCACGCAAAGACATGTAGGAGGAGATGTATGAGGGCAGCAGACCAAGAAGTGATTTAAAGATGAAAATGTACCAGTGGAAGAGTCTGCGTGAGGTTAATGATGTCCAGTTAACCAGTGAATACAGGGTGCAGTGGTGGGTACGATAATCACAGCCAGTTATGAATCTTAGTGCACCATGATAGACAACATCCAACATCCGCAGGGTGCTTGTAGGAGCATTCATGTAGAGAATGTCACCGTAATCAATGGAGGGAAGGAAAGTCACAGATACAAGGCGTTTCCTAACATTCAGTGTTAGACATGATCTGTTTCTGAAAAAGAAACCCAGTTTAACTTTCAGTTTCTTTACTAGGTTTTCCACGTGGAGTTTAAAAGAGAGCTGTGAATCAACCAGGATACCCAGCTATTTATAGGAATCAACAAACTCAATTGGGACAGAATAACCACTGCAAAATATCACATCATGTTGTATCTGATCTGTTTTCTTGTTTGTTGTTCCAACAACAAAATGTAAGATAAGAAAGTAATAACATCTAAGATATGAACTAAGAAAAACATCAACTTAAAAAAATACACTAAGCACTAATATCATAGAAAAACATCACGCTAAGCAGCAGCACGAACATGAACATTTAGGTGGTTTCTGGGTCTGCAAGAACAACAAAAATAAATTGTCAAAATAATTCATTTTTTCATTTTGTTTGCTTATTTCATTTTTTGCAAGCACAAAAAGTCTTAATGTTTACACCTTCCCTTTATATTACAAAGCGTCACCATGCTCCCCTGCATGAACATGCATTTTGTTAGCCCGCTACATAACCCAGGGACAGAGCTAACAATGACCGAATTGGGATTTAGCCTAACAAAAAAACGCACTATAGCCAAAGACAATATTTATGTATTCATTCTGCTTCAGATTTGTGTAATCTCACAGCTCCAAAGCCTGTTGTTAAGACACTTAAAGTGTTTAAACCTGTTTTATTTCTTGGTCTATGGAAAGCCAACAGCCCATGGACAGGATTAGAGCATAAGCCTGATGCTTATGTCTGCAAAGCCATCAGATTGACTGCTGCATTTACAATAAACCCGTGTGATCTGTTTCAGATCTTGTTCTGCCTTCCCATCAGTCATCACAACACTTATAATTCCCTTTCTTTGCGTCAAGACTTTGCCGTCTTTCATGCTCCTCAGATTGAAGGCACAAAGAGAGGAGGACAGAGAGGGGTGGCTTTTGTTTTGGTGTCTTCCCCCCACTAGTATTTCTGTTTCTTCTTGTCTCTCTGTAAGGCTCTGGTGTGATTATTACACTTTCAGTGGAGGATTTAACCATGGGCCAGTTGGGCCATTGCCTTGGGGAGGCCCCCATTTCAATGCGTGTGTGCTACTTTTCCCCCAGTTTATTGCCTTGCCTTTTATTCTGCCAGGCAGTCCCACTGACATCAGGGGGCTCTTAGAATAACTCGCCCGAGGCGATCAGATCCCTCAACCTTAAATCCTCCACTGTATACTGGTATAGATGTCAGATCAGAAAATGAGGCAGCGCTAATAGATAAAAAGGAGTAATATGACGTATAGAATGAAATTAATGAACATATCTGTGTTTTTTGTTGTTGTTTATTTTATTTTATCAGATTGAGCACTTAATTGGTTTTGTTTACAATAATCTTGCGACACAACCTGTATCAACATTTAGTCCAACACGTTTTGCCGTCGCTCTCCAGAGGTTTTTATTCAAATCAACTTTGTGATTTTAGTGCCAGAATATGCATGAGGAGCCAATTTTGATTAATTAAAATAAAGTTTCAACAGTTTGCCTATTAAAATGTGTCAATCTGCAGCGTGCACAAGTCTGTTCTTCCATATATTATACATATTTAAATACAGTTTTTATAGAATATCTTAATTTGCTTATTCAGTTTAGGTCAGATATTTAGTCGAGGTGCAAATTGAAATACCAAAATAGTTCTGAAAAAAGTTTAGCATCAAATATTGTAATTAACTGTTATTATTTTATTTTTAATAGATGCTTGACCACAATTAGCTGTTGCTCAAGCCATGAGCGATTTTTCTTTTTGGACTGATGACCCTTGACCTCCCTCTGCTGTACAGTTTGTGTGGATTGATGTGACAAGAAAGAGACAGAATACTCAGAAAAGAGCCTTGGACTGCTTCAAAAAACAACGTTTCATTCTAAACTTATTTTGAAAGCAGCAACAAAATAGGTTTTAAAGTTCTGTTTTGTTGATGTCACAATTTGTTAATGATTTATTTGACTGAATTCTACACATTATATTCCATCAAACTAAGGCTAATTACTACTACACCTATTTACATTATGAGTGTGCGTTTGTAAGTTTCAAATTAATGTAACAACAAAATAAATAAATAAAGGTTTGTACATAATGTCCTGCTGAAGAAAAAATATAGCTTTTTTTTATTCTGCTAGTATCCTATTAATGTTATTAGTAGAATCTATTTGATCGTGTTAGAAATGTGTTGTCTTTATTTTCTTGTCGAAACGCTTTCATGGCAGCTTTGTAAGCCAAATTAATTTGCATAAAAATTATATAATAGTGATTATTAAAGATTCTGTTTTTGTGACCAAAGCAGCTGCTTTCAATTTTTTTTCATTTACAGTACCCTTTATTTATCCAGGTAGTCTCATTGAGCCACGAGAACTTTTCAAGAGAGACCTGTTTAGGGAGCAGATGGTGGGGGCTGAGGGCCTTGCTCACAGGCCCAGAGTGGGACGAATGAGGGTGGAGGCAGGGGTGGGTGTTTCACCTTTTTCCACCCACATTTTTTGATGTTGTCGGTACCGGGGCTTGAACCGGATCACAGGCCCACCGTCTAACCAATGCTCCACCACTCCAATGCGTGATATGAAGAGCTAAAAGATGATTGATTTGATTACCTCAAGGGAATTTAAACATTTGATAAGGTCATTAGAAACATCAAAGAAAATATCAGCATCAGAGTCAGAGAGTCTTTATTGTCATTAGCACCACATGTGGTACATGTGATGAAATGAGATTACCGTATGTACACAGGGTCCCAGTTACATCCAACAACAAAATGTAAGATAAGAACAGTAATAACATCTAAGATATGAACTAAGAAAAACATCAACTTAAAAAAATACACTAAGCACTAATATCATAGAAAAACATCACTCTAAACAGCAGCACGAACATGAGTCTGTATGAGCAGATGGGCACGAATGAACACAGCAACATGAAACAGATCAGCAGCAACATGATGTGATATTTTGCAGTGATTATTCTGGTTATTTATTCATGAGTCTAACAGCCTCAGGGTAGAAGCTGTTCCTCAGTCTAGTGGTTCTACATTTGATGCTCCTCAACCTCCTTCCTGAGGGGAGTGGGGCAAAAAGTGTGTGTGCTGGGTGAGTGGGGTCCTTCATGATGCAGGTGGCCCTCTTCCTGCATCTGGAGGTGTAGATGTCTGTGATGGTGGGGAGACTGACTCCAACAGACTTCTGTGCAGCCTTCACCACTCTCTGCAGAGCTTTTCTTTCTGCAGCTGTGCAGCCTCCATGCCACACGTTGATGCTGGAGCACAGGATGCTCTCCACTGCACACCTGTAGAAGGAGGTGAGGACTGGGCTACTCAGACCAGCTCGTCTCAGCCGTCTGAGGAAGTAGAGTCTCTGATGACCTTTCTTGATCAGGCTGGTGGTGTTGTTGCTCCAGCTGAGGTTATCATTCATGTGTACACCCAAGTACTTGTAGCTGGAGACCACTTCCACCGCAGATCCTCTTATGTTCAGTGGGGTGTGGGTTTGTTTGTTCCTTCTGAAGTCCACAATCATCTCCTTTGTCTTCTTCACATTGATGTGAAGGTTATTCTCTTTGCACCAGCTCTCCAGGTGTTCCACCTCCTGCCTGTAGCTGGACTCATCATTGTTTGTGATGCATCCCACCACAGCTGTATCATCTGCAAACTTTACAATATGACAGCCTGGATGGGTGGCTGCACAATCATATGTGAGCAGAGTGAACAGGAGAGGGCTCAACACACATCCTTGAGGAGAGCCAGTGCTGAGGGTTATGGTGGAGGAGGAGAAGTTGTGGATCCTCACTGACTGTGGTCTGTTTGTTAAAAAGTCTAGGACCCAGTTACAAATGGAGGGGCTTAGTCCTAGTGTTTGTCCATCTGACTTTGGGGGCTCATGCGGCAGATGTGAAGTCCACAAAGAGCATACGTACGTATGTTCTTGTTTTTAGTATGTTACTTTGTTTTATATGGCACCTTGCTTTACTGTTTTGTTACAATACTTTTATTGTAATTGCATTCTATTGTTTGTTGTTGTCTGTACCTTATATGTTGTCTGTCTAAACAAAGGTCTCTCCTCTAAATGAGTCCTCGTGATTCAATGAGACTAACCTGTATGGCTGAATGAAAAAAGGGACATTTAGATATTATATATTTTTTTAAATCAGCAAAAGAAAATACATAATTATGTATTAAGTCAGTTATTGTATAGTAAAACCTGCTATGTATTTCTGAAACCGCTTGTTTTTTGTGATCATTTCCTTTACAAACAAACAATTTGGCATACCAAGGTATTTCATGAAGACCTGCATGAAGCATATACGACGGTCTCGAGTTACGGTGTTTCGCGGTTACGAACGCCCTCCCATTGAAAAGCATTGTTCGAGTTACGCGGTTTATGCGCCTTTACACCAGAAATTACGGTACCGAAACTCAGCGGAAATTTACAGGAGGGGGGGAGAGTAGCTGACGCAGTCAGTGGAAACTTACAAGAGACTTCTCATTGTTTGGTCAGGCTGACCTGAGCAGAGGAGTATAGGAGGGGCTAATATGCTAACAGACCTTACTATAAAACTCTGGACTGATGGACCGCATGTGGAAAAGTGCAGGAGACAGGAGACCTTATTGTTTTGGAGTGGAGGTTTACGAGGCAGAGAGGCTACAGCTGAGCAACGAGCTGTGTAAAAGCTGTGGACCGTGTGAAGCTGCAGGAAGCTGCAGAGCTCGGAGGTGCACGAGCTAACATGCTAACAGACGGAGGAAGAATTCACCAGCTACCAGTAAGAAATTAACTATTTTTTTCCTTCATTATGGCTCCAAATGTACTGTATGTGTTTTTTGATAATTATGTAGGGTACTGTGTTAGGATAGGCTAAGTGCTTGGTAACTGTACAGTACCGTACATGTACGTGTATATGGGGCGGCCAGTGTGTATGTGTTTTTCGACTTACGTCGAAATCCGTGTTACGAACGGGCGTAGGAACGGAACTCCGTCGTAACTCGGGGACCACCTGTATA
>JBBPBX010000596.1:36230-52418 GCA_038048925.1 Garcialebias charrua
ATATATATAATATATATATATATATATATATATATATATATATATATATATATACTACTGTATTGACTACTACTATATACTACTGTATTGACTGTATTGTATATATAATACTACTGTATTGACATCATTCAGCATCACATCCATCCATCCATCCTTCATCAGCAAATGATGTCAAACATGAACACTTCTGAAAGAGCAGCAGCTACTGCATTGACATCAATCAGCAGCAAACCAGCAGCAAATCACATACATCAGAAACATGTTGCAACCATAGTGACACCAGTGCCTTGGTGTGCAGTCCATGTCCACGTGCATGAAAAACAAGTCCATGAGCTCTAAGAAAGCTCGAAGCAGCAGAAAAAGAAAAAGAATTCCCTTACTTTGATTGAAGTGTAGGTAGACAGTCTGTATGATGTTTTTCTCAAGTTCAAACCTGGATCACATGGAACTGCTTAGCCATTGCTCATGAATGATGGGAGCATTTGAGGCCAGGTGTGAGTTCAGGTGTTCTGTTGGGGAGGTCAGCCCTTTGAAGAACTTGCATCCACTTCTCTGCTGTTCCCTGGGACTGCCACCTTTCTTTCTCCTGAGGTGAGGTGGTGAGGTGGTCTATCAGGCTGTTTGCAGTCACACATTCCTCATACAGCTCATCCATACATGTTTAGCCTGCCAAAAGGTGTTAAAGTTCATTAGTGACACATAGCCTAGGTTATGTAGTGATAAATAAATGGAAAAATGTGTATTGTTTATATTTATAAATTTAGCATTGTATGTAAACTATATTTTGAAATGTATTTATTAATTACCTATATGAACTGTGATTTTTTTAAAGATGGACAAGGTTGTATGTTTGCATAGTGTAAAGTAAATTCACAATTATGTATTTATTTGTACGTGTCAATTGTACACTTTTGTTTATAACTATCAATAATTAAACATGGTTCACCACTACACTAGAAATTATTGAATTTTTACCTGCCAACCAGGTGAAGACTTTCAGTGATCTTCTCCACTTCTTCAAGGGTTCTCCTGGTTTTGTTGTTTTTTCACGTTTCTTATGTGTCCAACTGCAGAAGCATGCTGTTTCACATCAAACTGTCCACCATGGGCTACAGAAAAAGTATGCTTGCAAACAGTACAGTTCGCTTTGTAGCCATTATCCTTCACGCGTTCCAGCCACACATGACACTCCCGTCCATCCTACAGTAGTCTGTTAGCATGTTAGCTCGTTGCTCCTCCGGTCCAGCTCCTCTGTTTTTGCCGTCTGGTGACACCAGCCACCCGTCCATCTTACAGTAAGGTCTGTTAGCATGTTAGCTCGTTGCTCCTACGGTCCAGCTTCGATGTTTCTGCCGTCTGGTGACACCATTCCTTTTCCCACTCGACTCTGTATTTTTGCAGCCGTTTCTTTTTTTTTCCTGGGGGGAGTAGGCTCGAAGTGATCTATGTTCACTGTTTAAATCCCCTGAATGTTTGCCGCTTGCGGCAATCTTCAAATCCTGTCGCGCTGTGTCTTCCGTAAACTTTGTTGTATAACACAATCATTGCTCCACACTTAATCTATTGCATTGATGTTTGGGGGAAAGCGTGTAAAACAATCACAAAGCCTATTTTTGTATTACAGAAAAGAGCTGTAAGAATTATCACTAGAAAGCATTACCGTCATCCATCAAGTACATTATTTTATCAACTAAAATTATTGAAGTTCCATGATTTGGTAGACTATAATATTTTATCAGTTATGTATAGAGCTCAAAATAATGCATTACCTTTAAATATCCAAATGCACTTTGTTAAAAGACAAAGTTGTTATAATCTTAAGGGAACAGAGTTGTTTGTAAAACCACAATTCAGAACCAGTTTGAAGGGACGTTCTACCTCAATCCAGGGAATTAGATTATGGAATGGCTTGGAGAATGTAGTTAAAAATGCCAAGTCAATGTTTACATTTAAAAAAATGATCAAAACAAATGTGTTAAAAAAATATATGTGAAATAACGTAATGTGTATTGTATTAGTTAGAAAATTAGAAAGAGTTAGTCATTTTGTACTTAGTTAGAAAATTAAAAAGAGTTAGTAATTTTGTACTGTTGGTTGAAGAATATTATTGTTTAACCTGACTGTTGGAAAAAGTTGGTTGAAGATTATTATTGTTTACATGGTTTGACTACTGTTGTTTAATCTGATTGTTGGAGATAAGGGGCAGATATAATAAGATTTATTCTTCTTTCTGCCACCTTTCATTTTTTTACATTTTGTACACTATCATTATGAGATTGCCTTGTATTGTTTCTTTTGTAAAAAAAATGAACAAATTTAATAAACATTTAAAACATTTAAACTGCCAAGACTGGACCAATGAGATGAGCCGGATTCTGTAGTTTCAATCACGTGTGTAAAAGGGCTGTCAGCTCATTGGTCACAGAGCAGAGCTGCTTCTTCTTCTTCTATTGTTTATTGGCGGTTGGCGAACTTATTTTAAGCACATTACCGCCACCAACCGGACTGAGTGTGTGCATTGCCGTCTGCTCCCAATCAACACGTCATGTCAACAAACTAAAAGACACTTATGAGAGTTGTTTTTGAAAAACAACTTTTTATTTTATTTGGGTTGGATGATAAGGAAAATTGAGGACAAAGCCTTGTTTTATCTACGTCTAGCGACAATAAATAAAAAAAATAAAATAAAAAACTTTTCTGCCAGGCTGAACTGCTCTCTGCTGGCCAGCAGAGGGCCCCATTGAGCTGTCGGGCCCCTGGGCACTCGCCCAGGGTGCCCATATTGTAGATCCGGCCCTGATGTTAGGATAAATTAATCAATACTGAAGCCAGGCTTTGTTCAGATAGTTTTAAGTCACATCACATCAGCCTTTTACACCCGAGTTTAAGATTTTATATGCAGTTTATGCAAGCACAATGGGCTGCCGCCACACTGAGATTTTGCCTCAGTCCTTATTGAAAGCGTTTTTAAAAATGACTGACACAGAGGGCGTCTTTAAGAATTGACACGCTCTTTAAAACATACATCGCACAAAAAAGACTTTAAGAGAGTCAGTTGCAAATTTAATATAACTTTGGGGTATGCAGTGGTGCAATACTATCAGCAGCGTCTACTGCTCACAAAGTAACGGCCTGGGTCTGAGAGAATACTGTGCTCACATCAACTATGAAAGCCAAACGCACTGGCAGACAGAAACGAGGCAGGCAGGGTTGATGAAGAGTGAAGAGACAAGGCAGACTAAATTGAGCTGCAGAGATATACCGCTATTTCACCTTTTTGCATCATTTGCTTTTGTACAGTATGTCCATTCTGACAAGAGAATTTTCATGGCTTTAGAGCAAAGGTTTGATGAGTTCATCTAAGTAAATAACTTAAAAAGAAGAGTATAAAAAAAGTTTCATCATGCTCCTTCAACATTCACCACAATCCCAAAAAATAAATAAAAAATAAATAAATAAAAGAAACCTGGACAAAAGTATCCTGATGCAAAAGTATTCTCTATGTTCAGATGAACACGAGTCCGGGCTCCTAAAGCACAATAAACTTCAGTGTAATCCTTGCCTATTTCACTGCACTTTTTTTTTTACCCCATAAATATTTAATTTAGTGGTTCTAAAGCAATGCTATATGACTGATCAGTGATGTGTATGCCAGAAAGATATCAGCATTAGAGCCATAATTGAGTACATTCAAATTATTTCAATGCACATTGATTACTTAAAAAGGGTCTGCTTTTATCACATGCCTTCATCTATGAAATCAAAATCAAATACAGACAGAACAGGGAAGACAGCAGTGCTCAAAATATGTTAATTTTCAGTTCTCAAAAGCAGGTTTGAGCTTAGAATAAAGTTAATTAAAGTGACAGAATAAGATTTTCAAAACTGTCATATAAAAATATCAAAACTAATGGCTTATGCCAAGTTCTGCCAATGCCCGAGTGTTGGTCTGGATTGTGTCTATGAAGAACGGAGCTCCAACTTAAAGAACAATTTTAGAACAAGCTATTTCTAACTTTTCTTTCTGATAATGACATGTAAATCTATAGTAAACAAATTGACTAATTCAAATGAGTGGAAGTTTTGTCAGCTGTGCATTAAAAAAATCTAGATTATTTTGGTTTTTTAGAGATCAAGCAAGTAGAAATTTGAACGTGACCAACACAGTCACTGTGGACTGTTTTGGTTGCTAACAATAAAAGCAACTCCCTAGGGATGGAGCATCCTTACCAGATAGCCGAACCACCTCAACTGGCTCCTATCGATGTGGAGGAGCAGCGGTTCTACTCTGAGTCTCTCCCGGATAAAAGAACTTCACACCCTCTCTGTAAGGGAGAGTTCAGCTACTCTGCGGAGGAAACAAATTTCATCTGCCTGTATCCGTGATCTCATTCTTTCAGTCACTGCCCAGAGTTTGTGACCATAGGTGAGGGGAGGAACGCAGACCGAACAATATAAAGAGAGCTTTGCCTTACAGCTCAGCTCCCTCTTCACCACAATGGATCGGCACAGATTCTGCAACACTACAGACGCTGCACCAATCTGTCTGACGATCTCATGATCCATTCTTCACTCACAAGTGAGCAAAACCCCAATATACTTGAATTACTCCACTTGAGGCAGAACCGCACCCTCAACCCACAGAGATCAAACCACCATTTTCTGACTGAGGACCACATCCTCAGATTTGGAAGTGCTGATTCTCATTCCAGCCGTTTCACACTCGGCTGCAAACCACTCCATTGATGAGAGCAGAAGATCACAGCACAGTGACGCCAACAGAACCACATCATCTGCAAAGAGCAGATATGGAATCCGGAGGCCACCGAACCGGACTCCCTCTGCCCCTTGGCTGCCGAAAAAAATGATGTCCATAAAACAATGAACAGAATCGGTGACAACAAGCAGCCTGGCAGAGTCCAACTCCCAACCTGAATGGTTCTGACTTACTGCTGGTGATGTGAACCAAACGATCTCACCTGTTGTATGGGGACAGAACAGTCCATAGCAACGGGCCCCCATACCATACTCACAGAGCACGACACACAATGAACCTCGGGGAACAAGGTCAAACTCCTTCTCCAAGTCCACAAAACACATGTAGTTTGTGGGCAAACTCCCATGACCCTTGGAGGATTTTAGTGAGGGTAAAGATGTGGTCCAGTGTTTCACAGCCAGGACAGAACATGCACTGTTCCTCGTGGATCTGAGGTTTGACCAACAATCAGACTTGCGTCTCCAAGTGAGAACGTGAACACAATCAGTTTGAAAAGAATAAAAATAATAATAATAATTTATAACTAGAAAACTAAGAACACAAATAATAGCAGTTGTAATCTATTGAACTTTGAACTAATTAGATGAGTGAACTTGCACAACACTGCTGTAGTTGTAATCCTTCAGCACCCGCATTCCAGTCAGCCATTTTTGGATTTGTTCTTTATCTTTGACAATTATTAAAATGTCCTAAATAATCATACTAAACTGTCATAAACTTCATTAAGCCTCTTCTAAAATATTTTTAGATTTTATTGCTGCATAGGTTCCTGACAGGATAAACCAAGTCATTGGACAACTACAAATACCTGTATCCAAGAATTTCTGCATTGTGCTGCTGTCGGAAACAAAGGCCGTTTGGAGATGAGAGCTCAAAGCAGGTGCAGGACCTGCAAGATTGTTTACAGAAGAAACTCTGAAGAACCACAAACATGAATAAATTAAATTCCCATCGAATTACCCCGTTGAAAAATTCCACCCACCTTCCAGCTATGTTTTATTTGAGAAAAGGCCATCATAAATGAATGATACATTAAAGAGTTATCCATCCATCCATCCATCCATTTTCGTCCGCTTATCCGGGGTCGGGTCGCGGGGGTAGCAGCCTAAGTAGGGAGGCCCAGACTTCCCTCTCCCCAGCCACTTGGAGCAGCTCCTCTGGGGGAATCCCAAGGCGTTCCCAGGCCAGCCGAGAAACATAGTCCCTCCAGCGTGTCCTGGGTCTTCCTCTGGGTCTCCTCCCGGTGGGACATGCCCGGAACACCTCACCAGGGAGGCGTCCAGGAGGCATCCTAACCAGATGCCCGAGCCACCTCAACTGGCTCCTCTCGATGTGGAGAAGCAGCGGCTCTACTCCGAGTCCCTCCCGGATGACTGAGCTTCTCACCCTATCTCTAAGGGAGAGTCCAGACACCCTGCGGAGAAAACTCATTTCAGCCGCTTGTATCCGAGATCTCGTTCTTTCGGTCATAACCCAGAGCTCATGACCATAGATGAGGGTGGGAACGTAGATCGATCGGTAAATTGAGAGCTTTGCCTTTTGACTCAGCTCTCTCTTCACCACGACAGACCGGTACAGCGCCCGCTTCACTGCGGACGCTGCACCTATCCGCCTATCGATCTCACGCTCCAGTTTTCCCTCATTCGTGAACAAGATCCCGAGATACTTAAACTCCTCCACTTGGGGCAGGACCTCCTCCCCGACCCGGAGAGGGCATGCTACCCTTTTCCGGCTCAAGACCATGGCCTCGGATTTGGAGGAACTGATCCTCATCCCGGCTGCATCACATTCAGCTGCAAACCGCTCCAGCGAAAGCTGTAGATCACGAACTGATGAAGCCAATAGGACCACATCATCTGCAAAAAACAGAGAAGCGATTCTAAGGCCACCAAAACGGATCCTCTCAACACCTTGGCTGCGCCTAGAAATTCTGTCCATAAAAGTTATGAACAGAATCGGTGACAAAGGGCAACCTTGGCGGAGTCCAACTCTCACAGGGAACGAGCCTGACTTACTGCCAGCGATGCGGACCAAGCTCTGACACCGGTCGTACAGGGACCCAACAGCCCGTATCAAAGGGCCCGGTACCCCATACTCCCGGAGTACCCCCCACAGAAGCCCCCGAGGGACGCGGTCGAATGCCTTTTCCAAGTCCACAAAGCACATGTAAACTGGTTGGGCAAACTCCCACGCACCCTCCAGGACCCTGTTGAGGGTGTAGAGCTGGTCTAGTGTTCCACGACCAGGACGAAAACCACACTGCTCCTCCTGAATCCGAGGTTCGACTATCCGACGGACCCTCCTCTCCAGAACCCCTGAATAGACCTTACCAGGGAGGCTTAAGAGTGTGATCCCCCTATAGTTGGAACACACCCTACGGTCCCCCTTTTTGAATAGGGGAACCACCACCCCAGTCTGCCAATCCAAGGGAACTGCCCCCGATGTCCACGCGATATTGCAGAGTCGCGTAAGCCAACACAACCCCACAACATCCAGAGCCCTAAGGAACTCAGGACGAATCTCATCCACCCCAGGAGCCTTGCCACCGCGGAGCTTTTTAACCACCTCGGCGACCTCAGCACCAGAGATTGGAGAGCCCGACCCAAAGTCCCCAGGCTCCACTTCCTCAGTGGAAGACGTGCCAGTAGGATTGAGGAGGTCTTCGAAGTACTCCGCCCACCGACTCACAACATCCCGAGTTGAGGTCAACAGCACGCCATCCCCACCATAAATGGTGTTGGTCGCGTACCGCTTTCCCCCCCTGAGACGTCGGATGGTGGACCAGAATCGCCTCGAAGCCGTACGGAAGTCATTCTCCATGGCCTCTCCGAACTCCTCCCACGCCCGAGTTTTTGCCTCAGCAACCACCCGAGCCGCATGCCGCTTGGACTGCCGGTATCTATCTGCTGCTTCCGGGGTCCCACAGGCCAAAAAGGCCCAATAGGACTCCTTTTTCAGCCTGACAGCATCCCTCACCGCCGGTGTCCACCACCGGGTTCTAGGGTTGCCACCACGACAGGCACCAACAACCTTGCGGCCACAACTCTGATAAGCTGCCTCGACAATAGAGGCGCGGAACATGGCCCACTCGGGCTCAATGTCCCCCGCCTCCCTCGGAACGTGTTCAAAGCTCTCCCGGAGGTGGGAGTTAAAGCTCCGTCTTACGGGAGACTCTGCCAGACGTTCCCAGCAGACCCTCACAATACGTTTGGGTCTGCCAGGTCTGACCGGCATCCTCCCCCACCATCGGAGCCAACTCACCACCAGGTAGTGGTCAGTTGACAGCTCCGCCCCTCTCTTCACCCGAGTGTCCAGGACATGCGGCCGCAGATCAGATGAGACGACAACAAAGTCGATCATCGAACTGCGACCTAAGGTGTCCTGGTGCCAAGAGCACACATGGACACCCTTATGCCTGAACATGGTGTTTGTTATGGACAATCCATGACGAGCACAGAAGTCCAACAACAGAACACCGCTCGGGTTCAGATCAGGGGGGCCGTTCCTCCCAACCACACCCCTCCAGGTCTCACTGTCATTGCCCACGTGAGCGTTGAAGTCCCCCAGCAGAACAAGGGAGTCCCCAGGAGGCGCACCCTCCAATACCCCCTCCAAGGACTCCAAAAAGGGTGGGTAATCTGCGCTGCCGTTTGGTGCATAGGCACAAACAACAGTCAGAGCCCGTCCCCCCACACGTAGGCGAAGGGAGGCTACCCTCTCGTTCACCGGGGTGAACCCCAACGTACAGGCACCGAGATGGGGGGCAACCAGTATGCCCACTCCTGCTCGGCGCCTCTCACCAGGGGCAACTCCAGAGTGGAAGAGTGTCCAACCCCTCTCAAGGAAACTGGTTCCAGAGCCAGAGCCATGCGTTGAGGTGAGTCCGACTATTTCTAGCCGGAACCTCTCAACCTCACACACTAGCTCAGGCTCCTTCCCCACCAGAGAGGTGACATTCCATGTCCCAATGGCCAGCTTCTGTAGCCGAGGATCAGACCGCCAGGGTCCCCGCCCTCGGCCACCACCCATTCCACAATGCACCCGACCCCTTTGGCCCCTCTCACAGGTGGTGAGCCCATGGGAAGGGGGACCCACGTCTCCTCTTCGGGCTGTGCCCGGCCGAGCTCCATGGGTAAAAGCCCGGCCACCAGGCGCTCGCCAACGTGCCCCTCCTCCGGGCCTGGCTCCAGAGTGGGGCCCCGGTGACCCGCGTCCGGGCGAGGGAACATTGTTTCCATTTATTTTTCTCATCATAAGGGGTCTTGTGGGCTGCGCTTCGTCTGGTCCCTCACCTAGGACCTGTCTGCCTTGGGTGACCCTACTAGGGGCATGAAGCCCCTGACAGCATAGCTCCTAGGATCATTGGGACACTCATACCCCTCCACCACGGTAAGGTGGCAGCCCAGGGAGGGGCTGAGTAACATTAAAGAGTTACTCAGTGTGAATTGTTTTAAAATGTTAAGCCAGAACTACAACCTAATAATGAAGCTGATCCACAGAGAACAAGGTCAAAAGTAAAAATCATTTTGGTAATCCGATGTACAACTGTTCCCCCACATGGTGGCTTAATTAACTTGAATATATTAAATCTTTAGCACATTGCTTATTGAATTATACATTCTCAATTTGCCTTCCTCAGTGCAGTATAAAGTTCAGTGCTGGTGAAGAAGTCATTGTTTTAAGA
Organism: Garcialebias charrua; assembly: GCA_038048925.1. Taxonomy (NCBI): domain Eukaryota; kingdom Metazoa; phylum Chordata; class Actinopteri; order Cyprinodontiformes; family Rivulidae; genus Garcialebias; species Garcialebias charrua. The sequence goes on from JBBPBX010000596.1 coordinate 45,692, forward strand.
CCTGTTAGCACATTTGGAGCCCCTGCATATGAATTATTATCTCCTACTTATTGAGGGACATCATATTTGGTTCAGGGAAACAACAGACCTCTTCTAATTTGACCTATTTTTTGGGGGGTGGGAAATTATTGTAATTACTTTCCCTGGACATGTGGATTAGTTTCACTGTCAAACTGGAGTCTATGATGGCAGCCGAATCTTACCAGAAAAAAGGGGAACGTTGTCCACAGATGTATGTCATCTTTGCTGAAGAGTGAGGAGTTTTTATAACAGAGTCTGGTGTTCAGAAAACCAAAAAGACATCCTGACTCAGGGTATAAAAGGCAAGTATTTACAAAAGTGAAAGAGAATTCGGTCCAGGAGAATCTGCAGAAGGGAAGGTAGGGAACTCAGGAAACTCAATATCTAATGTTATCAAATTAATAAACTCGTTTTCAAAAGTTTCTGATTATTCTATAAACTGGACAAAGTCTACAGTTCTTCCAATAAATTGCGTGTTTAATAATGAAAAACTACAATCAGGTAACATTAAATATTTAGGTGTTAATATCTCTCCTAAAATGGAAGATTTAATAAAATTAAATCATATCCCACTATTAAAGAAAATTGAAGACGATCTTACTAGATAGAGATCTCTACCCATATCACTTATGGGAAGAGTTGCCTCAGTAAAAATGATGGTGCTGCTGAGAATAAATTATTTATTCTCAATAGCCGTTTTCGCATTTGCCAGCCCTCAATGGCCCGGGCCGCCCCTGGGTGGCTCTGGGCCACCCGCGTTCATTACGCATTTGCCGCAGAGCCGCCTTGAAGTGGGTGGGCAGTTCTCTGGAAGTGGGTGGGGTGCTCTCTTCACGTGGGTGGAGTGTTCGTGTTTTAAGAGAGGAGACTCGGCAAAAAAAAAATTGTTAGCTGGATATATATATATTAGTGTTTCTGAGTTAAATTTTTGTTAATAACTGATCACAAATCAGCTTATGTTACAACGTAAATAACACGAAGCGCACACCCATTTCCGCCTTTCAGCGCGACCTGAATGTCATTAAACAATAACTAATATTGTCTAACTGTTGCGCGCAGCCAGGGTTTTAAAATATAACGAATAATCTCTAACTTTTACGTGCAGCTAAAATGTTAAGAGGAGTGATTCCTATATGGGTAAGGTGGACACCTGAAAATCCAGTCCGCTGGTATAGCTCAAAGAGTTAATGCATTGTCGTTTTGACCCGGCGAAGCGGGTTCGCTTCCCGCCTGGGACAAAGTTATTTTACCTTTTTTTTTTTTATTGGAGTAAATAAAAAGGAGTTTGTTAACCAAACAGACTCCTTTTTATTTAAAAGAAAATGTGAATTAAAAAGAAAAAAGTAAAATAACTTTGTCCCAGGCGGGAAGCGAACCCGCTTCTCCCGGTCAAAACAGCAGTGCTCTAACGCGTTGAGCTAAACAGCGGACTGGATTTTCAGGTGTCCACCTTACCCATATAGGAATCACTCCTCTTAACATTTTAGCTGCACGTAAAAGTTAGAGATTATTCGTTATATTTTAAAACCCTGGCTGCGCGCAACAGTTAGACAATATTAGTTATTGTTTTAACAATTGTTTAATGACATTCAAGTCGCGCTGAAAGGCGGAAATGGGTCCGCGCTTCGTTGTTATTTACGTTGTAACATAAGCTGATTTGTGATCAGTTATTATCAAAAATTTAACTCAGAAAAACTAATTCAGCTAACAATTGTTTTAGGGGTTTCTCGTTTCTGTAGTTAAATTTGAATGAAATTCAACCCTCGCGCTGAGGTTGTTTGAATGAGTCCCGCCCCTGCTGCAAACAACGAATCAAATGTGAGCAGTACATGACGTGAAACTGGGTCCGTACGGGGCTCGGCCCGATAGAACCACGATGAAGATGGTTCCAGAACAAGGGTGGATCCCGGGCGGAAAAGGTAAATGCGAAGACGCCGAACCCGGGTTAGAAGCTGGGAGAGCCGGGGAGGGCTGGCCAATGCGTAAACGGCTAATGATTCCAAATAAACCTTCAACTGAATGGTTTAAGTCACTCGACTCTTCTATATCTAAATTCCTTTGGAAAAATAAAACTCCACGTATTAGTTTAAAAACATTGCAGAAATCTAAAGATACCGGAGGATTAGAACTTCCAAACTTTTATTACTACTATTTAGCCAACAGGTTAAAATATATATCAAAGTGGTTAAAACCGAATGCACTAGATGAAACTTGGATAGATATAGAACAAACTTTATGTAATAATATTAGGATTTCAGATCTACCATTTATCAGTACAGATTTAAAAAGACATGTCTGCTTTAAGAGCATCAATATTAGCTCATCTCTGACAGCATGGTGGGAGTATCTGAAAATGACAAAGTCTTCACTACTCCCATGTAGACATACACCTCTCTGGAACAATCCTGACATTCAACAAGAAAATAATATGTTAAATTTCCCAGGTTGGAGAATGAAAGGAATTGAATGTCTGGAACACATATTTGAGGGCATAGACTTTATTCCATTTAATAAATTAATAATACAATATGACATTGATAATAAATATTTCCTACAATACCAACAAATTAAGTCAATTGTAAAAAAGAAATTTAAGCTTAATAAAACATTGTTGGAAACACCAACATGTGTGTTAGAGTTTATTAATTTTCAACCACCCAAATTATTATCTAAAATATACAAAAAATTATCTAGAATCGATGACTCGATAGCACTACCTGTTGAAAAATGGGAGTCAGATTTATCAATCAACTTTGAACAAAAAATTTGGTCTCAAGTATAGAGCTTTGGAGCACACGTCACTGTGTGGGGGAGTGTCGGGGGCGTGTCGGGGCGTTCCGGTCTCGACCGCCATTTTTGTTGCCTTCAGAAAAAATAAAAGAAATTCAGGAGATTTCTTCCGTCACGGTTCAGAAAAGCAGCGCAAAATAAAGTGGACTATCGTAATAAGCTTCTTCCAGATGACAAAAAAAAAAACTACATGGAAAAAAATCGGTATAATTGGAAATGTTGCCCGTTTGAAATAAATAAATGGAGCAGAGACCTGGAGTAATACTTACCTCCACTGACATTCCCAGTCATTTTAGCAGACCTGGTCTGTGTCAGTGTTTACACCACAAATAATTTTTATAATTACAATTCACTGGGAGAGCTGGTCCAATCTATGAATAGCTGGATAGATGATTTGGACATTTTTAAATCCCCCAGATTCTAAATACGTTGAAGGTACGTTGTTGGCTCATTAATTTTACATAAATTATTAATATACATGTCTTTCAGAATCAATCAACCTTCTGTATGCTACTATGAGTATTAGAAATTGTGAACACTTAATTTTTTATAGTATTTTAACTGATTTACAAAGCTCCACGTAGAAAATACCTTATTTTTAATGACTTGAGCTTGTCATGTAGACTTCAAATCTTGATTAGATTACTTTATATATATGTATTAAGATGCATATATATTATAGACAAATGTTTCTGTCTTTTCATTCACCATTTTAATTGTGTGTTCACAGGTTCTGCTCTCTGAGTCATGATGAGGGTGATACATTAAAATGCAGCTAGCAGTACAAAATCCAACTCCTGAACTTGGAGCATCTCCTGATGGACTCAGTGTGATCGCTGCTGCCTGGAGAAAGTTCCCTCACAGATACAAGACATGCAGCATCCAGCAGCTGTGGAGGCAGGAGATGAATTTCACCTGAAGAAGCATCGTCCACACTGCACAGGTGCATAATCAAACCACTGTGACCTTGTGTGGACCCAGACAGCCATGGTTGGACGTCTGCAGAAAGCATGAAGCTTCCTAAAAATATTTCTCAGAGTTTGTTCTCCAGCTTCAAGGGATACATAATTATGTAAACCATGCTATTCACTTATATTTGCACATTTGTGTAGCAATTTTTCTATAAAACGTATTAACTTACACAATGTTCAACACATTGTTACTAGAAATGTTTAATTACATCAAATGTTTACTTCAAAATGGATCTGTTTCATTTTGTTTATTTCTTACCTGAAATTCATTCATTCAACTTTTATTTGGACAGGTTAATCCCTGTTAATGAAATTTGTTAATACATCAAATGTTTACTACAAATGTGATCAATTTCATCAGGTTTACATGTTAGTGCTGAATTAAATGTTTCATAAATGTTTACCACATTAATTTTTATTAAATGAGAAAAAACAACCACTTGTTATTATTCAACTGTAAAAATATTTCAAAACGAGTCCAGCAGCTCCTCTGGGGGAATCCCAAGACGTTCCCAGGCCAGCCGATAAACATAGTCCCTCCAGCGTGTCCTGGGTCTTCCTCTGGGTCTCCTCCCGGTGGGACATGCCCGGAACACCTCACCAGGGAGGCGTCCAGGAGGCATCCTAACCAGATGCCCGAGCCACCTCAACTGGCTCCTCTCGATGTGGAGAAGAGGGATTTTAACCTCAGCACATCATTCATTTTATACTTTTGTTGGCTGTAAATGGGACCCTGTATACACAGTTTCATTCCACCTCACGTACAACATGTGATGTGAATGACAATAAAGAACCTTGACTCTCACACAGTCTAATATCAAAGCCTCTGTCAGATAACAACGTCCTTCTGTTATGAGCTTGTCACCTCCATCCCTTGAAGAGAAAAAGACACAGGTATTAGACAGAGTTTTGTGTGACACATTAAACAATGATGACAAAACATGGAAGTCCTATTTAATACTTTAAATTTACTTTTTCCAGCTGGTTTTTATTCAGCTCTGACCTGTTCTGTAACAGATGACTACTACCTTTCGGTTTGTGCATGAAGAAATTGTTTTATATGGTACTACCTGAGCAACATTTGATGGTGTATTTGTAGCTGCTCCTCATCTGCATCCTGACTGAGCTCTTCTGGAGTTTAATTCATTTCATATGAAGGTCTGCCTTGACAAGGATAGATCAGAACACAGATCAGTATTAATACAGTAACAGTGACAACACACTAGAAACTTTAAACAGTTTATTTCACAATAACACAGCTGTCCACTCTGTCTAAAATCAGACTACGTTATATAAAAAATATAAACCCAACCTAAACTAGGCTGACCCACTTCTATGAACTAAACACCCGGACAAAATCGTGGCAAAATTTATGGCACAACTCCAACAAAACGAATTTATACACTCACCAGGATGTCTGGAACAAACTAGCAGTTATTTTGGGACATGGAGAAAGTTCTATCAGGACGTTTCACAGCTGATATCAGGACATTCATCTCCTTTTTGTTAGGTCCGACACATGAGCTCCCTCGCGCTGCTTCCAGCAGGAAACAGAAACTGAAAGTCCGTTTTCTATCTACTTTCAGGTCGTGTGACCGGACATTACATCCAATAACACAGCATGTTTAGACCATTGCAAAACTGTTACAACCTTCTTAGATTCTAACAAAAAAACGAGAGACAGAGCTTCTTTTAGTAAGGCATTAAAAATGGCGATTTCTTTCTTTTCTTTCCCACAATGCTGTGCGCCGCTTTGCGCTGCGGACCAGTGACGTCACGCTCCAAAGCTCTATGTTCAAATACTTTTAAATTGACTAGAATCTCCAATTTACAATTAATACAATATAAGGTTCTCTATAGAGTACATTATACAGGTCAGCGGATGTTTAAGATGGGCTTTACACCATCTAACAACTGCTCACAGTAAGTAATATACCTGATGATTATATTCACGCACTCTGGTTCTGTCCACCCGTTCAGAGGTTCTGGGTACAGGTATGTGAAGACTTGTCTAAATGTTTGAAATTTAATATCCCACTCTCTCCATCTGTTTGCTTATTGGGTATCTTTGAAGATGTTATACTAGAAAAAAATACATCCTATATGCTTTTCACTGCCTTATGCCTGGTCCTCACTGAACACATCCAAAAGCTCCCAACGCACCGTGTTTGCTGCTTGTCAACAGATATCTGTTTCCACTGCAGACGCGCAGTGGGAGGAGCGTGTGGCTCCCTTCCCGGTCAGATAGTGTTGTTTTGCTGTGCACCGAGCAGATAAAATCAGCTTCACGGGAGCCTCGTTAACACTTGAGTGGGTTTTCTACGAGCCGAACTGCAACTCCAAAAGTCTTTGTTGAGATTAAAACGTTTTTTTTTAATGTTTGGGTTGATGTACACTCGAGTGGACAGCAGCAACTTTAAAAATGCCAGGTTTTCCTACCGGATGCTGTTTTCGTCCACAGAAAGTCCCGTCGTCGTTGCGTCATCACATAGCAGAGTCTCTCCCGAGTGGTTGCTGCGACGCTACGAGCAGCAGGAAGCAGGCATATTCCTGCTTCCTACTGCTCTGCTGTTCGGCTGCGCGGCTGCATGCATGCGTGAAAAAAGACTGCCGGGTCCTGCTGCGCTGCTTGAAATGCTGAAGGCGCGCCGCGTCACGCCCCGCTGCTCCAAGATGCGCGGCCACATAGACTTTCAATGTAAAGTGGCTGCTTCAGCTGCGCGAGATGCGTTTGGTGAGGATTCAGCATTATGCATTGCAAAGAAAACCACACTCGTAAATTGGAAAAATAAAAATAATCTTAGCATTAATCAGTATAAAAATCTTCTGTTAGATCATATTAGTCTTGAAACAGCATCTGCCGACACATTGGATCAATCTATTTGGCTTCTTTGATCGGCTCCGTTACGTAGTTAGGGTGGGGGGTCTGGGATCTGGCCTTGTGG
>JBBPBX010000596.1:63176-80033 GCA_038048925.1 Garcialebias charrua
ATATATATATTTATATATATATATATATATATATATATATATATATATACAGGTAACCCCCCACTTACGACTCCATCGACCTACGAACAACGGGACCTACGAACGTATCATATTTAATAAAAATATGAAATTACTGTATTAAAAAAAAATTTTTTTTTTGTGTTTAAATGTTCTTAATTTCATGTGTACATCACTTTGTTGCAGCTGTGGTTGTTTTAAAGGCTTTATAAATAATAATTATGATAAAAAAGATCATTTCTGATCATTTTTGAGCAATCTTGGGCAACAGGAAGTAGGTCTTCAGTTTACACGGTCACAAATTAATGTAGAACACCGGACGCCATTTTAGGTTCAGTCACTGGGGTCTCCGGTCACAGAACACCGGACGCCATTTTAGGTTAGCTGCCCGGGAGCCAGCCGAAGACTGGTGACCAGGATGGCTTCATATGGATTAATTACGAGCTGGAAACGTCTCTGTGAACTTTGTGGATGTCTCAGGCAGCAGCGGATTTATCGCTGATCGTGCCAGGCCGCCGCGCGAACACCTCCGGCCAGGCTCTGGCCTGGCTAGCTCCAGAAGCTAACACGGGAGCTAACACGGTAGCCGGCCGAAGACTGGTGACCAGGATGGCTTCATATGGATTAATTACGAGCTGGAAACGTCTCTGTGAACTTTGTGGATGTCTCAGGCAGCAGCAGCAGCTGCAGATTGATCGCGCCGCCGCTCCAACACCAGCTCATGGCTTGGCTAGCAGAAGCTAGCCAGCTAGCTAACACAGGTCTGGAGCAGCTGCGGTGGTTCACTGGCCGGCCGCCGCGCTGCTCGGCCCGACAACAATCAACGCATGGCAACCTAAGATGTCGGCTTTGACCATCTCAAAGTAAGAAAATATATTTTTATTTATTCTGTAAATGTGAATAGCAATGTTTAACATTACAGTACACTACTGTACATGCTTAAATGTGTGCGCGCGCTCCGTTAGCATGATAAATAAAGGTTGAATGAATGAATGAATGAATAATTTTTTTTTTTAAATAATTTTCACCCCCTACCTACGGCAGAATCGAGCTGCGAACCGTTCTTAGGTCCCGAACTCGTTCGTAACACGGGGGTTCCCTGTATATATATATATATATATATATATATATATATATATATATATATATATATATATACATATATATATATATATACATATATATATATATATATATATATATATATATATATATATATATATATAAATTGCAACCCTATATTGCACATTCAGCTAAACATAGCTGCAAGAGAAGTCAGAGCTTAAACTATAATTTTCCAGAACATTCAGTGAAAAAGACAAAAGTAGAACTCCATGTTCAGACAAAAAGTTCTGGCATTTCCACAGTACGATACAAAGAACTATGATAGCGTTTTTTTACCCTCTCCTCTCTCATCTGGTCACTGAGTGAACATGTGTTTGTACGGGTCCATGTGTGAGTGACACAAGACAAAAAAAAGCAAGTACATGAACTGAACAATTAACAGGAATCTGTAATTTAAGATACTGCATTTCAGTTAACTATTCTGTATTATATTTGCAAAAGACCAAACTAGCCAAAAGTCTGTCTGTCATTTGTATACAATTAGGCCGTTAAATTATGCCGCCATAGCTGAAAACTGGCTCCACTGGATCACTGCAAGCAGGCACTGCCAAAACTCTGGTGGTCACATGAAACAGGGAAGGAAGAGTTTGCATGTTCATTGCCTAGAACAAGAAGGCGTTCTGTCCATCAGCACCGTCAACGTAGTGACTTAGCTGTAGTGCTGGACTGGTCTGCACATTCTTCTTCTGTCTCTTACAGTAAGTGGCAAACAGTCCTTCATCTTCACAGTCCTTTTGATCTTCATCACCAGGAGTCACTGGTTGCTCTGACATTGCAAGATCTGCAACATTTTCCAGGATCAGATCAGAGAAAACATCAAATTAGCAGCGGCAAAAGAGCCCTTATCACAATTTTAGACAATAAATAAAAATACAGAAAAAAGTACACTAAATAGAGTCATTACCTTTAACTTTTTGTGTCACCTGTGTCTTCATTTCTGGACTGTCCAACACATTGTGTTCCACCCACAACATAGAAAATGCTGGATCCAAAGCAGCTGTTTGAGGTACACTGGATCTGAAAAGGGTGCAGTGATCCCTTCTTCTGCTCTAGTCATTCCCACACTGATAAAGATAAAGATGCCTTCAGTGTTTTTTTTTGTTTTGTTTTTTGTTTGTCTCTCTTTTTTTGTCTTTCTCTCTCTTTTTTTTTCTTCTTTTGACTTGATTGTTCTTACGATTTTTTAAAATCTTGTTAATTTGATGTGCTACAGCTCATGCACACATTCGTACGGAGTGTGGAAAAACAGAGGGACCAGAGCCGTATAAAGAGAGAGTTGCGACACACCCATAGACTTCTATAGAAAGAATGGAATGCGGAAGTCGCGTGAGTCATGCAACAACAACTAGTTCCTAACATCAGTGATTCCAGCAAAGAACGTAGTTCATTCCTGTTTCTGAAGTGTTTTCTCCATTTTTGCGTTATGTCGCGTCAGTAGCCACTCAACTTGACTGACAGTGATGAGCTGTTTGGAACTACTGAGAGCTGCATGAACCACGTGACCGCGTATCGGCTACTTCAAAGAGTGTCACAACTCTCTCTATGGCGCTGAGAGGGACGGTCTACGTCTATTAATATGGAATGAGTGAAAATTAACACATATTATTAATGTGTTTTAAACTTTAGATTTAGGGTAAAATATCAAGTATTTTCTAGTAAATAGGTTCAAGTCCCAAGTATTGGTTTAAACGTCAAAGTCAAGTCACAAGTCTCTGAACATTTTTTCGTTCAAGTCTAAAGTCTTAATGTTAATGACTAGAGTCTGACTTGAGTCCAAGTCATGTGACTCGAGTCCCCACCTCTGACAGATACTAGAGATACAGTAGTGGAGAGTGTTTCACAACACCAACTCTAAGTTCTAAATTTCCTTGCAAAATTGTATGAGAGAGATTGTGCAGAATGTCATTGGCTAGGTTTGGCCAAAATGGCTTTAATTCCATTATTTCTATTCATAAAATGATTTTAGCATTTTCTTCCGCTTATCCGGGGTCGGGTCGCGGGGGTAGCAGCCTAAGTAGGGAGGCCCAGACTTCCCTCTCCCCAGCCACTTGGAGCAGCTCCTCTGGGGGAATCCCAAGGCGTTCCCAGGCCAGCCGAGAAACATAGTCCCTCCAGCGTGTCCTGGGTCTTCCTCTGGGTCTCCTCCCGGTGGGACATGCCCGGAACACCTCACCAGGGAGGCGTCCAGGAGGCATCCTAACCAGATGCCCGAGCCACCTCAACTGGCTCCTCTCGATGTGGAGAAGCAGCGGCTCTACTCCGAGTCCCTCCCGGATGACTGAGCTTCTCACCCTATCTCTAAGGGAGAGTCCAGCCACCCTGCGGAGAAAACTCATTTCAGCCGCTTGTATCCGAGATCTTGTTCTTTCGGTCATAACCCAAAGCTCATGACCATAGATGAGGGTGGGAACGTAGATCGATCGGTAAATTGAGAGCTTTGCCTTTTGACTCAGCTCTCTCTTCACCACGACAGACCGGTACAGCGCCCGCTTCACTGCGGACGCTGCACCTATCCGCCTATCGATCTCACGCTCCAGTTTTCCCTCATTCGTGAACAAGATCCCGAGATACTTAAACTCCTCCACTTGGGGCAGGACCTCCTCCCCGACCCGGAGAGGGCACGCTACCCTTTTCCGGCTCAAGACCATGGCCTCGGATTTGGAGGAACTGATCCTCATCCCGGCCGCATCACATTCAGCTGCAAACCGCTCCAGCGAAAGCTGTAGATCACGAGCTGATGAAGCCAATAGGACCACATCATCTGCAAAAAACAGAGAAGCGATTCTAAGGCCACCAAAACGGATCCTCTCAACACCTTGGCTGCGCCTAGAAATTCTGTCCATAAAAGTTATAAACAGAATCGGTGACAAAGGGCAACCTTGGCGGAGTCCAACTCTCACCGGAAACGAGCCTGACTTACTGCCGGCAATGCGGACCAAGCTCTGACACCGGTCGTACAGGGACCTAACAGCCCATATCAATGGGCCTGGTACCCCATACTCCCGGAGTACCCGCCACAGAACCCCCCGAGGGACGCGGTCGAATGCCTTTTCCAAGTCTACAAAGCACATGTAAACTGGTTGGGCAAACTCCCACGCACCCTCCAGGACCCTGTTGAGGGTGTAGAGCTGGTCTAGTGTTCCACGACCAGGACGAAAACCACACTGCTCCTCCTGAATCCGAGGTTCGACTATCCGACGGACCCTCCTCTCCAGAACCCCTGAATAGACCTTACCAGGGAGGCTTAAGAGTGTGATCCCTCTATAGTTGGAACACACCCTACGGTCCCCCTTTTTGAATAGGGGAACCACCACCCCAGTCTGCCAATCCAAGGGAACTGCCCCCGATGTCCACGCGATATTGCAGAGTCGCGTAAGCCAACACAACCCCACAACATCCAGAGCCCTAAGGAACTCAGGACGAATCTCATCCACCCCCGGAGCCTTGCCACCGCGGAGCTTTTTAACTACCTCGGCGACCTCCGCACCAGAGATTGGAGAGTCCGATCCAAAGTCCCCAGGCTCCGCTTCCTCAGTGGAAGACGTGCCAGTAGGATTGAGGAGGTCTTCGAAGGCTTTAATTCCATTATTTCTATTCATAAAATGATTTTAGCATATTTACTCTGCCATGAAAGAATTTAGATGTTTCACTGTCAGTCCTCTTTGCCCTAAGAGGCTAGTGTGGACAGAATACTAGAAACCACACAGGGGTACGGTGACCGAGGGGTGCAAACGCACAGCAAAAGTGAACAGCGTTCGAAAACTTTGGGGTGCAATTGCGCAGCAAAAGTGAACAACGTTTCAAAACTTGAAACGCGCATCAAAATGAAAACAGCGCGCTGTAAAAAGTGAACAGCGCGCTGTAAAAAGTGAACAGCGTTCCAAAAGATGAAACGTGTTGCAAACCCAAATGTTGCAAATTAAAATGCAGCTGCAACGCAAAAAAGAAAACAGCGCTCCAACAGACGAGACGTACTGCAAAAGATGAGACGCACTGCAAAAGATCAATTTTGGATAGATCGAACCAAGCAACAACAAAGAATAAACATGTAGATGTATTTATCTATTCTACCCGATCTATTCAAAACAAAAGGCTTAAAAAAAAGAAAGTAATACCACAAAAATTCCGAGACCCGGAATCAAACTAAGGTCTTCCGCATCCCAAGACATCTCTTAGAGTCGACTTAGCCCACTGACCCAACGTGGCATTCATGCATTGCTTCTCTTCAGCACAGTATTAAAACAAATACGAGATAGTTTCGAATAAGTGTAAAATATTCTTAAAATAAATAAGTCAAAATACACAAATAACTATAGTGCCATTCCGAAAACTATAATATGCTTTATGATTTGTTCTTTGTTCGACTGCCCCTAGTGGTCTGGAGCACTTCCGTTGTAGCTTTTCCTATTTGCAGGTCGCTCTGTGTTTGCAGTTCGACCGTCTTTGGGAGCGCGATTTATCTTATGCAGTGCGTCTCATCTTTTGCAGTACGTCTCATCTGTTGGAGCGCTGTTTTCTTTTTTGCGTTGCAGCTGCATTTTAATTTACATTTTAATTTTTACAACGCGTTTCATCTTTTGGAACGTTGTTCACTTTTTACAGCGCGCTGTTTTCATTTTGATGCGCGTTTCAAGTTTTGGAACGCATTTGCACCCCTCGGCCACCGTACAGGGGTGATCTTCTTCTCCATGCTCACAGAGTCTGGCTAGCAGCTGCTCAATTGTCTGTGACATTGTAGTGTACAAATGGACCCCTCTTGCATGCCACAGCATCCTTTTGCAGATCAGGCTCTGCATGACCTGCCAAGGAGGAAGGTTTGAACATATTGACTGCCATGCATATGCAACAGCTCCCTCTTAGCATGACTTACAGGAGCAAAGATTGGAAGTTGGCTGATGGGAGAAGAGGGCGTTGTTGCAGGAATCATTGACAGAGAAGGGCATGCTGTTGGCTTTCTCGTTTCAACTTTGACTCATCCGTTTCCTGTCGGAGATAAAGTGTGTATCTTTGTAGTCTGCGCTGCAGCTGACGGCCTGGCTGTGAGTGCACATTGACAGAGGATGTCCAACAGAGAAGAGGAGATAGATTTTTGTTCCCCATTTTGGAAAAACAATACTCTATATGCATGACAGTAAAGAGATCTTTCAAGTCACGGAGGCTTTTTAGTAAGCACCCTGCTGACTGAAAGACATGTCAGAGTTTCCCCTGTAAAAAAAAAAATAAATCTTCAAAAAAAAAAATCTTCAAAACTCATGAGCATCTTTGAACCTTTTATTACCTTGATGAAAAGCAACATATTTTTTCAGTAGCTTATCTCTTCTGAATAGTGTGACTGTGGTCATTGTTGCACAAATGTACCTTTGAGTTCAATGTTATCAGATTCTCTGCTTTCTAGAGTGATATCCCCTAATCCCCCACCCCATTTATAATACATACACACACACCATACAACAAATGGATAACAAAAACTAACAATGTTTAAAAGGTGATGCATTTTAGGTGGATTTTATCAATTTAAAATGTAGGTTTGATGTTTGTAGAAACTTTTTTTTTTATTATAAAGGAAAAACTAAATTTGCAAGTTGACTGTCCCCACCCCCTTCTCTTACCTCCTTCCCCTTTGTCCCTGGATTATTGTTGAAACAGATTCTGACTCTGTTTATCTATTTTTATTCACACTTTTTGTTCCCACCCTCTTTCATCCAATTTCCTCCATATTCACAAAAGACATCTTGGTAAAACAGCAGAAGGAAGAATGACAAGTCCTGGAATGCTTGAAAACTGTTTCAGCGTGTGTCATTTAGAAAACATCATGTGAATATTGAGACGGCGGAAAGCATTTGAAATGTAACCCAGGAAAAACAACTGCTGCATTTTTCAAGAATTTGATAGTAAGAACAATCAGAGTTGTTTTTTTATATATTTTCAGCACTAAAAACAGATTGTTCATCAACTTAACTGTCTGTGGTTCTGCAGTGAATTCCCAAATGTTGAGTATTACCGGTAAGTGCCAGAATAACCTGGTCAGGGTGACCCTGTGGAGCAAGCACTGGGCCAGTGACAACATGGGGGCCCTTCTGGGACTGACCTCAGCCGTGAAAGTGACACTGAGGCAGAACAGAGAAAGAATAGTCCAGGTGTGACCTCTGACCTGCAGGGAAGTTAGAACTGGAACACAGAGCTAGGTTGTGACACTTTATCTTAATTTAAAGCCATTCTGTCTCAGCTTCTTTGGCCCGGACGCTGACTTTTGTGTGTGTGTGAAGGTGGCAGAGCCTTTTGCTACTTTTCAGCAACTTCTTCAAGGTTACACGACTCTGCAACAAGATTATTTAATGCTTCTGAGGCAACAAGCTTAAGAAGAACTGCATGTAAAGTATTTGACTACATACTAGATACTAGATTTGACTACATACTGATTAAGAGTATGAACTATTGGTTTTTACTGCTGTTTTAAGAGGAATTTGTTTATTACCAATTATTAGATATAACATTTGAATGCCTGTCTATGTTGCAGTAAAATACATTTTACTGAATAACTAATGGTATCTGTTTTTGTGAAGCCCAAAAGGCAGTCTCTGACCCAGTTCTGTTTACAAATGAAATGGGCCAACCTTTTGCTGACTTTATGAAAGACTGTTTTGCAGCTGTGCAATCACATCCCAGTCCTGATTGAGCAACTACAGAATGTATAATTTTTAGTTAGCTGTGGTCTTTGGTTAAGGCTGTTTAAATTACAAGAGTTTTGTAAAAAAAAAAAAAAAAAAAAAGACCAGTGAGATTTAAAAAGTGAAGATTTTAAAGTTGAAGATGTAATCAGGCAGGAACCACATGACCTTTAACCTTTGTTCAATAATATTTCAAAAATGACTAAATAGTTAGGCTGATTCCATATTATTAATACACATTGCATATACATAATTATGATATCCCATATTTATTGTTAAGTAAACAAACTGTGGTTTTAAGTAGCCTGTTGTTGGTTTATAAGTGACTAGCGTTCAAATTTTAAGTAGCTTAAATGTATTTAATTTTGTATTGAAGAAAAAAAAAAGAAGAGTGAACAAATAACCAAATAACTGATGACTCACTGGCCCTCCTCCAGCTTATTGATGATATTAGATAGTTATTAAGTACTCCCTCATGACTTTATAATTATTGTGAACAATATGAATCTTAACCATGCAGTGATTCAATTTGGGAGGAGCATCTGAGTTTCGGGAAAAGGAAACATCTATCCCAAAGTCAAAAAATTGTTGATTTGATCCAGAGCTGCCCAACATGTCAGTAATTTGTTTTGGGGCTGATAAAAAATAGCATTGATTGACGCAATAGTTGGAGAGTTGTAAGTGTGAATTAAACCCTTCTAGTTGTAGCACTTCTGTGGAGGTGTGTCATTCCCACTAAAAACAAACGTGTTTGATTCTGAAGCAGGGTCTCACCATGATGGACCTGTAAATGTGCAATATGGTTCAGTGGTTTTGGAAGGGACAACAATAGTCACCCAACTACTGTCAAAGGGGCAGTTTGAAATTTTACTTCATCTGACTTCAAAGTTTAGGATAACTTTCTAGGGCAATGACATAACTCAAATTATTTCAGCAAATCCAATTTTTTTTATTTATTTTTATGATTTCCTGTTAATTCAATCATCTGCAGCCCATCTTGATCAAATCTTCACACAACCCATGGGTGAAAGGAAGACAAATTTACACTGAGCTAATTAAAGACATCTACTTTAGACAATCTAGTCTGTAAGCAACACCACTGGCCAGGAATCAACCAAAAGTTCAGGACTATATCCTTTGATTGAACAAAGTGTGGAGATTCTGGGCACTTTGTTCCTTTCATGGATTCTGCAGCTCCTGAGTGGCAGGGCAGAGCCAATCCCATCACACCTGTTCCTGATCATTCTCTGAAGGAGGACTGCTGTACTTGAGCTTCTGTGCAACATCAGTTTGACGCTGGATCAGTGAAGCCCTTGGGTACTTTGTGACAGCCACTACTAAAATTAACAAGTCCTTGAGATAACCTGCACTTTTCCTTGTGTTTTTTGTCAAAACCTGCCCCACTGTTTTTTCCATGCCCGCGAATACTCACCTTTCTCGTCTTGATGTCTGGAACAACTTACCTCTAGATTCCGCGGAACAGCCTGAGCTCAATCCCACCTGTCGAGATTGAAGCTGCTCTTCTGGTTTCCACCTTGCCTCACCCCTACAATCACTCACCTGTACTCCACTACTCTGGAACCTCCACACTCCTCTTGAAAGCTGATCTATGCTCCAAACACAATGACAACCTGGCAAAAGTTGTTTTGAAAACTCTTGTTCCATAATTCCCCATACTTACCTGACCTACCTTACCTTGCAGATAATTCAACCCTGTAAATATTTCAATTTCACAATGAATTGTACTTACATTTCCAATCAAGTGTTGGATCTTCTCTGTCAATTTGCCTATTCTGGGTTTAAAATGTGTTAGTTCATGATACAAAGATGAGACAATAATTCCCACTTTATCTCCATAAGAGTGTGTAAAAGTGTTTATTGTATGATATAAATAATAGCCATCAGCTCCCCTGGCTCACCTATCTCCAGTAATCATTGTGCAAGAGGCAGAGTACACCCTGAACTATAGGATTATAGATCTTTCTGCAGGTCCCTGAGTCCAGGATGGTGCCAATAAGAAGCAGCTCTTGATCATCTCACTAATAAGCTCCAGGAGTACAGTACATGTGGCTGCAGAAGAGCTCCCTTCCCTGTTGGAGCATTACATACCAACTGGTGTTTGTGATATCGGCCTGTGCTTAATCTAACCAAGTTAAATACTTACCCGTAGAGACTGAGCTTTTCGGGCTGTGGCTCCGAGGGTCTGGAATGCCGTCCCACTGTCCCTACGCTGCACAGACTCCACATACTCTTTTAAGAAACAGCTAAAGAAACTTCGATTTAGTCTTTTGCTTAATGTTTTTGTTTGTTTGTTTGTTTGTTTGTTTGTTTGTTTGTTTGTTTTATTTTAATTGTCTTGCCTTTGTGAAGCACTGTGTTATCTATTTGTCTGTGAAAGGTGGTTTAGAAATAAAGTTATACTTATAATAATAATGAATTCAATTTATAACGCACTTTATTCACTTTATTCACTTTACTTACCTTGTGTTTTACTCACATTCTTCCAGAACCTGTTTCCTGAGCCTCCAGTCCTGGTTCCCCTCTTTCCTTTCTTGAAGCCTCTACTCCTGTACACTCCGTGTCATGCATCTTCAGCTGCTCTCCCACAATCCCACGATGGACAAACTATCCACACTTGGACTAAGCCCCTCCGTTTGTAACTGGGTACTAGACTTTTTAACAAACAGACCACAGTCAGTGAGGATCCACAACTTCTCCTCCTCCACCATTGCCCTCAGCACTGGCTCTCCTCAAGGATGTGTGTTGAGCCCCCTTCTGTTCACTCTGCTCACATATGATTGTGCAGCTACCCAACCAGGTTGTCATATTGTAAAGTTTGCAGATGATACAGCGGTGGTGGGATGCATCACAAACAATGATGAGTCCAGCTACAGGCAGGAGGTGGAACACCTGGAGAGCTGGTGCAAAGAGAATAACCTTCACATGAATGTGAAGAAGACAAAGGAGATGATTGTGGACTTCAGAAGGAACAAACAAACACACACCCCACTGAACATAGGTGGATCAGTGGTGGAAGTGGTCTCCAGCTACAAGTACTTGGGGGTACACTTGAATGATAATCTCAGCTGGACCAACAACACCACCAGCCTGATCAAGAAAGGTCATCAGAGACTCTACTTCCTCAGACGGCTGAGACGAGCTGGTCTGAGTAGCCCAGTCCTCACATCCTTCTACAGGTGTGCAGTGGAGAGCATCCTGTGCTCCAGCATCAACGTGTGGCATGGAGGCTGCACAGCTGCAGAAAGAAAAGCTTTGCAGAGAGTGGTGAAGGCTGCACAGAAGTCTGTTGGAGTCAGTCTCCCCACCATCACAGACATTTACACTTCGAGATGCAGGAAAAAAGCCACCTGCATCATGAAAGACCCCACTCACCCAGCACACACACTCTTTGCCCCACTCCCCTCAGGACGGAGGTTGAGGAGCATCAAATGTAGAACCACTAGACTGAGGAACAGCTTCTACCCTGAGGCTGTTAGACTCATGAATAAATAAATAATAAGAATAATCACTGTGAAATATCACATCATGCTGATGCTGATCTGTTTTCTTGTTGCTGTGTTCATCTGTGACCATCTGCTCATAAAGACTCATGTTCGTGCTGCTGTTTGTAATGACGTTTTTCTATTACTCTAGGGCTTAGTGTATTTCTAGTTGGATGTTTTTCTTAGTTCATATCCTAGATGTTATTACTGTTTTTCTCTTACATTTTGTTGTTGGATGTAACTGGGACCCTGTGTACATAATCTCATTTCATCACATGTACTACATGCAGTGCAAATGACAATAAAGACTCTCTGACTCTGACAATCCAACTATGTCCCATCCACTTACATCCACGCCCCACCTGAGCTCTCCAAACCTGGACCTAACCTAATTGGAATCATCTGCCCTCCTCTCAACACTACAACTCACCTACCTTTACGTAATTATCTAATTATTCACTGTAAATAAACTACTTAGTTACTAAGGGCTTAAATTTGTTTTCTCAGTCCATGTTCTATGGGCAAAACCACCACTGTGTCAAAATGTCACATGTCCATCCAAATGAAACAAATGTGTAAAATAAATAAATACAATTCTACAAAAACAAACAAACAAATAATAATACAGATAGTCCCCGACTTATGAGCGCATCGACATACGAGGTTCCGGACTTACAAGCTGACTAACGAACAGTAAATTTGTACAGAATATACAGAAAATACAGCACTGGTATGTGTTTTTAGATGAACGTGTGTTAGCTAACAGTTTGTAAACAAGTTTCTGAGCATGTTTATGAACTAGTATGTATGTTTGTGTTGAAAAACGAGTGTTCGTAGTAGCGCTAGCATAAATTTTCCGACTTACGACTGAAAATCCGGACTTACGAGCGACACGTGTTTCGTGTTCCGACATACAAGATTTTGTCTTACGAGCACCTCGCAGGAACGGAACTCGCTCGTAAGTCGGGGACTACCTGTATATGAGACACAGTTTCAGAAATCACCTAACTTGAAGACATCTTTGCAAAAATGAATCAGAATAAAGGTGAGGATGTCACTTGCTTCATGTATTTTATTTATTGCCAATATGAAAGAACAGCAGTAATTAAAATCTCTATAAAGTTTTTTTTTGTTCCTGTAGTCTTGCAAATATCCACATTATTCCTACGTCCCATGATGCTTTGCGCGAAATGTGCACACGACTTCCCGTTGACCGGAAACACCGTTTGTTTACATGCGAGTAATACAGTTGAAGACAGTCCAAACTTTGTTGTTTTAGTTCATTAAAAATGTGGGAACACCACTCGTTTTGTTAAAAGAGGAGGGACAAATAAAAAGAAATTACAGATGTTACCTGATCGCGCAGACATAATTTAAAAATACATAAATAGCGAACGCGTTTGCTCCGGCCTCTCGGCTAAGGTTTATTAGCAGCTATCTCGGCTAAAGATACCAGTCGCGTCTGAGATCTATCGTTTTAAGACAGTAAATCTTCCAAAACTCTCATTAATATCCCTCCCCGAATAAAAAGAAATAACAGATGTGACCTGATCGCGCAGACATAATTTAAAAATACATAAATAGCGAACGCGTTTGCTCCGGCCTCTCGGCTAAGGTTTGTTAGCAGCTATCTCGGCTAAAGATACCAGTCGCGTCTGAGATCTATCGTTTTAAGACAGTAAATCATCCAAAACTCTCATTAATAACCCTCCCCGAATAAAAAGAAATAACAGATGTTACCTGATCGCGCAGACACAGCCATAGAGTAGGATGCAGGAACACTCTTTCTTTGTTTTGGGTCCGTGTTGAAAACACTGTTGTTTTAGCCAAAGATTTAGCTTGGTCCGGTTGTTGGTGCAGCCGCGAACAGCACAGCAGGTACCTGAACCCCGGTAGGACATTTCTGTAAACGTTCCGTTTAAACAAAAGCTGTGTTTGCTCCGATAAAATGAATGAAAATAACTTTCAAAAACACCCGCGATCCATAGTCCGCCTATGGAAAACAGGCACTTCCGGTGTCGGACCGGAAGTTCAATGCACATTCGCTTCTACAGTGACGCCTCCAGGAATATTGTGGATAGGAAATATTGAAATGCATCATCATTAAATATGAATAAAATACTTTTGTAGTTTTGTTTTTTGCTGCACTTTGTGTGTACTATATTTTCACAGAGCAGATATTTGTTTGTAACATTAGATTTAAAGAAGGGATGCACCAATACACTTTTTTTGATCCGATCCCGATACTTAAAGGACAACACCCACCATGACAGTAACAATTCACCATATTGAACTACAGTATTACTGTAGTAGAATATTTCGTCTATTTTCATTTTTGCATTTGGGCCAGGCGAGGGTTAAAAAAAACAAAAACAAAAAAAAAACGAGTCCCGAATGAATCCGGAAACGCGGCCGAAAAGTGTCGAAGTGTGGAGTGACTTTTGTCACGTCTCCACCCAGAAGGAAGGGATGAGTTTCCATGGAGGTTTATGAGAGTGAGAGTAAAACTGCATATTTCCTGGTGCATTTTTGTGTACAGCTGGACCAGTGCTCTGTTTTTATTTTTTATTTATTTTATAGACCTTTTTAATAAGATATAACACCGCTGCGACTGTTGCTGGCTGCTCTCCTCTCCTCTGCCCAGAGAGGAGCGAGCCGCGCGGCTTCTCCCGTCTTCTCCCTGGCTCCCCGTTCCGCTGCGTCAGCTTTGAAGTTCGTGCCGGGGCTCGGTTCTGTCCCAGCCTTGTTGCTGGAGCACGGGGAAGCACGCGCGCTCAGAGCTCCGCGCCGCGGCTGCCTTTCTGTATCCCGACCTGTCTGGTCAGGGGAGAGAATAAAAAGCCGATGCGGAAATTAATGAATTTGTCGCGATCAAGCGAATTAAACTAGTATGTCTACGTGGATGCTGCTCAGAATATGACAGACATCAGTGAGCGACCGCTTCTCTTTTTTTTTCCTCTCTTAGAGCAGCGGTCATGGAAGTTGATGAAGGCTTATTATAACTCCGCCTGTAACTCCAAGGCGGAATCTTTAGTGATGTGAATGCCCATATTTGGAGAGGGGCAGATCTTCCCGGAGCTTCTGCTAAAATCTGCTATAAATCATGAAATAACACATTTAGCGTTATTTCTCTACAATATAAATAAACGCTCCTGTATTATTTTTAAATAAACTAATAAATATTAATGGCGATGCAATTTGAAAACATGGTGGGTCATGGACTTTAAATCTGGATATCAGGCGATACCGATCCCGTTCCGATATCATCATTATCATTGATTTTATATGAGGCTGTAATAATCTTCCCTCAAGTACAATGTGTACACATACCGGTGTATGCATGCGTGTCCAAAAAGGCAAGTTGAGGTAAGTTTTATTAATCTTGGATGAGTTAAAGTTACAATTAAATTCTGCTAACACAAAATGTGTTTTATTTTATTCCTAGCTTTAAACTGGATATTAAAGAGATTGATTTAAGTGATTGTTTAGTTATTTTATATATTCTTTTAAATAAAGGGGTGATATAAGATTTTTTTCTTCTTTCTGCACTCTTTTCATTTAAAGTTTTCTTTTTGGTGAATTTGTATTATTTTGTCTCTTTTAAGTGAACGAATTAAGGAATTAAATAAATGGCTAAGTTCATGGTACGAACCAACACAGACATGTTCCTGTTTTTAGTATTTTACATCGCTTTATAATGTAGCTGTTTATGTTTCTTATTTGAATACAGTTTTCTTGGAATTTTTAAGTAATATGCTTTTTTTATGGTTGTCTCCTGTTGTACTGATAAATATCTCCTGGATGGTAAACTATATATTGGCTGCAAGTATCAAGCTGGAAAATCCTTCATTTTCTACAGCTGATAGCTGTTGGTCATTATTTATAATGGAGTTTATCAACTTCTCGGTAAATGTTTGAGCTCCATGGCTTCAGAGGTGTGTTTTTCTTGTTTAGTCTGGTGCGAGCGCTCTGATTTCAGTCAGCTGCTCTCAGCCTGTCCCTCCTCTAAGATGGACAGACAGAACGCGTCGGACTGGACACGGCTGGCAGGGTCGGGATGCTTGTAGAGTGGCTTCCCGCTGAAGCCCCGGAGCTCGAATGTCCAACATAAAACTAACTTGACCACGGTTTAATGTGGCTTTGCAGACATTGCACGTTGCTGTGTTTAGTGTAAATTACTTCCACACAGCGGACATGTTATGATGAAAAGTTGGCTAGCTGTTAGCTACAGCGCTGCTCACTCAGTACTCACTCTGTATCTGGCTGCAAGCTATGAAATGGATTTCCTGAATGTGAGGCAGGTCTTATCACTCTGGGTTCATGTGACACGCATTTTTTCAGGAAAACCATTCCATAGTTTGAAACCAACGTGCATCATGGATCGGAAATAACGGCAGGTTGGATCAGAAAAATCAGATACGTAAATTATGCTGTATCGGAGGCCGATACCAGATCGGATCAGCCCCATCCCTAATTGTAAGTGCCTGGATTTCACTAAAAAACAAAAATAATTTCTCCCTCCAATATAGTTCATATTGAGAGAGTATTCCTCTGGTGTTTGCGTCATATGCCAAAACAAATTTTGTTTCCTTATAAGTTTTCTTCATTAGTCATAATATTAATTGAAATTTGTGTTTTGCATCTTGGAAGTCTTGGAAGATGGAAAATTCAAATTCTGAATTGTGTAGGTAAAATTCTCTCTTGTTTAAAAATTTGCACAAAGTGTTAAAAACTAAGTGAAACTTATCACAATTTAGGTTCCAAAGTCACCAGAGTGAAGAGCTCACATCTTGTGTTTGTTATTCACTTTGCTACTCCTGCTGCACGCAAACTATCAAGAGATTTATGTGTGAACAAGATACAAGTTGATGAGATATTAATCAGTTGATGCTTCCAGGTATAGTCTACTTTTGTTCTGAATAAATATGTGAATACCAGCAAGGAACAAAGCATTTAACTTTGTTACTCTCTGCCAAAACTTGAACAGAGCAAAATCCCAGGCTGATTAAAATCGAATGAACACAAAAACAACATCAACAACAAATGCATTGCCCAAAGCTTGGGAGAAGTTAAATCACAACATCTGTCTCTGTATTTGATGCTTACTGCCAGTGTGCTTAGCTGGAAAGTAAAGATAAAGAGTTGCACTGTGGTTCATCTCACATGAAAATGAGACATATGCAATTAAACTGATTGTGCTGCTTATACTGATTTTGTTGTAGTCTTTATAATTTCCCTCTTGCAAATGTATACAAAGATATTGTTTTGCCTGAAGTTTCATTGAAAACCTTCTGACTATGCTCCGTTGGCCAACACAGAAACCTTCATTAGCATATTTTCAGTGAAATGTGTGAAAACAAATTAGCTTACCGCAAGCAATTTGTATCCAAACTTGTGCCATGTTGTAGCATCATGTTACTACATTAGCCCTGAAATGTCAAATGAACTTCTGGCTCCAAGGCCATGCTACTTTAATGGCTGGCAGAACAAAACATAAAATAAAAGCAAAGAGCAAAAAAACTTTAATATTAATAATAACAATA
>JBBPBX010000596.1:86780-97470 GCA_038048925.1 Garcialebias charrua
ACAGAGTCCAGTCTACATTTGTTGCAGCCGAAATAAATCCACTTTCTGATTTGATCACAGAAACAAAGCTAAATCCTTGAAATCGTGCTGCTTTGAAGATCAGCTTTGCCTTTGTGTTGGTCTGCGTGTTGCCTGATACAGCGTGATGCTGACCGGGTCGATCCCCAAACGGGTTCATGTTTAATCTGCTTAGAGCCTGCAGCTAAAAGACAAGCTGGGTGTCAGAGTGTAGCTAAGAGCTTTGAAAAGTTTCTTTTTAGCAGTGGCAATTTTAGCCTCTTTTTGGGGGGATGCTCAAGCACCCCTAAATTTTAACTCAGCACCTCTGAAAATTTAAGAAACCATCATTAGGATATTGCACGGAAACAGTTCTCAAACCTTAGATTCACCAAAATCTTGAATAAATTTTGAATAAATATGTAAATAATTATGACACTCTTAAACGGGCCAATAAAATTTAGGATTTTTGTTGTTGTTGCATGAGTCAGATTCTCAACGCCGCCCACCTGTCAATCAAATCAGTAGGCTTGTCAGCAAATGACCAACCGATGATCTCAATTTGTTCCAAAGGGAAATGCCCCCTTACCTGCAGGAGCTACATCTGTAGCATCTTAGCTATAGCACATCTGTATTGTGCGTCACACTACAGTTGCTGGCAGTTGTCAACTGGTGGATGTTAGGATACGTGAGAGAAGCAGAGCGGGCTCTATTCACACAAGGAGAGCTGTTGGTCAGGCCACATCCTGTTGAATAGTTTACTTATGTAGGTAAAACTAAATGTTAAACAGCTGTTAAAATACACCAGAATGCAGGAAATGACATCTACTTTATTCAAAATTTTCTGGGGGAGGACCCCCAGTCCCTTCCACCAGTATGTCCCTCCACCACATTACAAATGCTTTTGACGCCAATGGCCACCGCATTGTTAAGCCAAGAGCTTGTCAGCACTGGGGGCTGAGCCCCCCTAACAGTCTGATTCTAGGATCGCCCCTGCTCTTTGGTACAAATGTACAAATGTGCTCCTCCGTCTCTCACCTGAACTATCCTGCACTTCAGCTCGGCCTTCTCCAGCTCCCAGGCACACCTGTCTCTGGTATACTGCAGCTGGAGCTCGCTCCTCTTCTCCTCCTCTCGCTTCACCTCACCCTGCACCTCCTCCAACACCGTCTTCAGGTCCAGCAGAATCCTCCGGTTCTCCCCACCCTGCATGGAAACACATGGTCAAACAGACGAATGGGATGATGTCCAACTGTAAAGTTTGATTGTTTCCATGATGTTTGTAAATTGAGTTCCTGCAGTGATGATGACATTGTGTGACATCATCATTATTATTATTACTTGTATGTTGGCCACTTCTCTCAGCAGGGACTCCTTCTCTCTCATCCATTCCTCTTTATCCTCAACGTGCTTCTTCCTCAGATCCTCCAGTTTCTTTTTAAGCCTTGCATGCTGCTGCTGGGGTTCTGGACCCGGACACATTATTTGTCCCCTGAGGCCCAGCTGGGCCCCCCCTCCACCCTCCCCTCCTCTACCTGCAGCTGAGGGGCCCAGCTGGGGCTCCTGGATGTGAGTGAGGAGGGCGGGTGGAGAGGAGATCCTCCTCAGCGGGCTGCGGGTCTTGTCCCTGCTCCTGGACCTGGAGACAAACTCCCACCCCTGCGAGGGCACGTACCCCCCGCCTGCACCGCCCGCGCCGTGCAGCCCCGTGCCGTTAATGAACGCACTCCACATCTCAAATAAAATCCAGTCAGTTTGTAAGATTTGTAACTATAACTTTTAACTCGAGTTAGTTAACCAAACCCGGCTGAGTCCCAGCCAGCTGCAGCACCCAGGGGAGCCGTCCCCCTGTCACCCTCCATGTCTTCACAGAACCAGTGAACCCCTCGCTCCTCTGTCCACCTGCGCATTGCAGCTTTTCCGTCGCATGTTTACACCGAGCTCCCGGGACAGACCAGGTCCACATCCAGCTCAGAGACCGTCTGACACCCAGGAAACACCCGAGCTCCCCAAAATATCCCGAGCAGCGGGAGTATTTTTACCCCCTGTCACCAGGAGGGCTGCGCTCCTGGAGCGAGAGGCGCTCATCAACACGTTGCGCTGTCGCCATGGCAACGAATCCATTTACGCACCGCGGAACCAAAAGTGATTCTACAAACTTATCATCATGGAGACATGAGGAAGTCGAGATATCTCAAACTACAGTTTGTTGATCTGACCTGTTAAATAATCTGGTCCATGTGGTCTACTGCAGGAACCATGCAGGAACCAGTCTGCAGGAGGAACCAGTCTGCAGGAACCAGTCTGCAGGAACCAGTCTGCAGGAACCAGTCTGCAGGAAGCAGTCTGCAGGAACCAGTATGCAGCTCTTACCGTGTCTCCAGGTCCAGTGAGGCTCCTTCCTTCAGCTGATGAACTGGACTGCAGCTGCAGCCTACAGCCTACAGCTGAAATGATGCCTCCATTAACAAGAGTAAAAACTCCCCTTTCTGCCTTCCTCCCCGTCTCTCCTCCTCTTCCTCCAACAGCTGGCCCTGATGCAGGGAACGTGACGTGAACATCCCACCCGTGATGAATGTAAAGAAAGAAGTGGTCCCAGTGGTCAGTCAGAACCCACTTCAGCACATTTTTCTCCTGTTTTTTTTTTTTTGGACCCCACCCTGAGCCATTTTTAACTCGGAATGTTGCACAACTTCCCACAAGCCAAAAAGAAAAACAGGTCTCTGCTGCACAACTTCATCCACAGAAACTGAACAGCTGCATGTTGTTAAATGATTTAACTCAATTGTTTATAAGTTAAAACAGACAGACCTGAGGATAAAATTATCACAACAGTAGCTAAATGCTAACATTAGCAAAGCTGTAGCTAAAATTAACAAAACCATGGTTTACAGCTCCAATTAATAATTGTGCTATATCTTGACATAATGTTGTTTGGATGTGTTAATGATAACCAGTGATAATGACACTTGTATTTTAAAAATGCAGCTAACTTCAAACATCAGTTTGAAGGGAGGTCAGATCTTAACTGTTGTAGGTTGTTATCGTCCCCCCTCTGACACACCTGAGGCTCTGTCCTCCCTGATTGAATTCATAGGAAATTTAAAACACAATGAGATTGTTATGGCAGGAGATTTCAACATTGATTGGGATAAGTTGACCCCCCTCTGTGATAAATTCAAGGAATGTTGCCTATATCTCAATCTAACACAAGTTATTGATTCTCCCACCAGACCAAACAAAAAATGTCCTGAAAAATCTTCCACCTTAGATCTGTTTTTCACAAATGCACCTCACAAATTTCCTGGTACAGGTGTATTTGCTAACATTTTGAGTGATCATTCCGTAATATCAGCTCTTAAAACTTCCACCTGCTAAGCCCAGAATAATTCAAAAAAGGGATTTGAAACGTTTCTGTGAACAGTCATTCCTCTGGGATCTATCCCACTTTGATTGGCAACGCATTCAACGACGTGAACACCGCTTGGAACTATTTTCATAATAGTTTCATTTACTTTGTAAACAAACACGCTCCTTTCCGGCAGTTCAGGATAAAGGGCCGTGACAGCCCCTGGTTTACTCCTGAACTAGCTGATCTCCTGCACAGGAGAGATCATCTTTGGGCCGCAGCAAGAAAATCACACTCAGACACTGACTGGTTGAAATTTAGGAAGCTGAGGAATAAATGCACAACTGCCATCAAAGCCGCAAAACGTAACTACTTCTTATCTCAGACCTCCAAAAATCTAAACGATCCTAAAAAATTCTGGAAAACCATCAAATCTCTCTCAGGCACCCCCCAATCATCTGACCTCCCATCACAACTTCTTGTTGACTCTGTTCCTGTGTCAAATAAGCACGAGATCCTGAACTGTTTCAACAAACATTTTGTTGCTTCTAGTTCATTATTTGACACAGTTACAAATGGAAAATCAGCCACTTCATCTAATAATCAAACTTCTACAAATCAAATCCCTCCTACAAGTCAATCCTCAGTTAATCACACCTTCTCTTTTTCTCCGTTCTCAGTCAGTGAGGTAAATAAACTGTTAAATGATCTTGATCCTAAAAAATCTGCAGGTCCAGATGAACTTCCACCTTATTTCTTAAGGCTGGCTGCTCATATCATCACAGTCCCTGTGACCCACATCTTTAATCTGTCCATAAGCCAAAACACCATTCCGGATGCTTGGAAAACAGCCTTTGTTCTTCCTTTGCTGAAGGGAGGTGACCCCACCTCACTGAACAATTATCGACCGATCTCTAAACTCTGCATCTTAGCCAAGGTTCTAGAAAAACTGATAAACTCTCAGATCAAAAATTATCTGGACTCATTTAACATCTTACCTCTCCATCAATCTGGTTTCAGGAAAAAACACAGCACAACAACTGCTTCTCTGAAGGTTCTGAATGATGTTGTTGAAGCATTGGATGCTAAGGATTATTGTGCTGCACTTTTCTTAGACCTGTCTAAAGCTTTTGACACTGTGGATCATAACATCCTGTGTCATAAGCTCTCAGAAATCGGTTTCTCTGATCACACCATCGGTTGGTTTTCTAACTATCTTTCCAATCGGAGGCAATGTGTTCAACATAACGGTACTTCTTCCAGCTATTTAACAGTTAAAAATGGTGTACCACAAGGCTCAGTTTTAGGACCAACTCTCTTTACAATCTACATAGCTAATGTAGGTCACTGCATCCCTGATGCATCCTTACATTTCTATGCTGATGATACAGTTGTTTACTGCCGAGCTAAAACAGTTGCTAAGGCTTTCCAGTTTCTGCAATCCGCTTTTGACATCATCCAGTCAGATTTGTTCCGTCTCAAACTTGTACTAAATGCTGATAAAACAAAAGGGATGTTTTTTTCAAGTAGGAAGTCGGTCCCAGCAGATCTTCCTCTGATTTTATCCTCAAATGGTGTCCCAATTGAGTTTGTTGATTCCTATAAATATTTGGGTATACTGGTTGATTCACAGCTCTCTTTTAAACTCCATGTGGAAAACCTAGTAAAGAAACTGAAAGTTAAACTGGGTTTCTTTTTCAGAAACAGATCATGTCTAACACTGAATGTTAGGAAACGCCTTGTATCTGTGACTTTCCTTCCCTCCATTGATTACGGTGACATTCTCTACATGAATGCTCCTACAAGCACCCTGCGGATGTTGGATGTTGTCTATCATGGTGCACTAAGATTCATAACTGGCTGTGATTATCGTACCCACCACTGCACCCTGTATTCACTGGTTAACTGGACATCATTAACCTCACGCAGACTCTTCCACTGGTACATTTTCATCTTTAAATCACTTCTTGGTCTGCTGCCCTCATACATCTCCTCCTACATGTCTTTGCGTGAGTGCAGCTACAGTGTGCGCTCTCAGGACATGATTACCTGCAGTGTTCCGTCAGTGAGGACTGAACTTGGAAAAAGGGCCTTCTCCTACTCTGCTCCTGCTTCATGGAATATCTTACAAAAAGATCTGAAGCTCTCGGCCCTGACCTCTCTGGATGGTTTTCAGAATCTGTTGGAATCCTGGCAAAAACCAATGCAGATATGTTCTTGTTTTTTATTTTATACATCTACCTTATGTTTTGCTAGTTTTTGATACTTTGTTTAAAAAAAGAAAAAATATATGTATTTCTCTCTTATGTTTTTCTATTGTTTATTGTTTAAGGAAATTCTACCATTGCTGTTCATCATTCTTTAGTTTGTAGCAGGTCGCTCTTGTAAATGAGTCCACGAGGCACAATGAGATTTACCTGACTAAATAAAAGTTGAATGAAAACTTCACCATGTGACATGACTGCCAGACTCAGGCGTAAATGGCTGAAGTCAGGTAGGTCACAGAATATGGTGTAACACCGGCCTTGTGTAGAAGCTGATGTTCTCGGTAATTAATAAACCTGTTCTCAACGTACACAAGCTTCTTTGCTTCTTTGTTGTCACAACGATACAGCAACAACTGAACTGTTAAAATAGGTAGAAATTAAGTTAAAATCAGCAAAAACACTGACAAAATGTTAAATGGACGAAAACCTGACTAACATTAGCAAACACATAGCTATAAGCTATGCAATTATCAAATTCATAAGTTCAAACAGTCAGAAGTTAAAATAAGCTCAACGGTAGCTAAAATTAGCCAAAAAATACAGCTCAAATAAAAAAAAAAATCATAGCTAAAAGCTACTTTTAGCAAACTCTTAACAAGTCAAAAAAATAAGCAGATAAAAGTTAATTTCAGCAAATCTGTTGCTAAAAGCTCATATTCACTAAAACTAAAGCATGGATAAAATTAACAAAATCATAGATGAAAGCTGCAACTGGTAAATTCAAACTGAAGTAATAAAGTTAAAGCTGTAGAACTGGAAGCTAAAATCAGTATTTAGTATGAGCTAAAATCAACAAAATGTGACACCAAAGAAAACCACAGCTAAAAACATTAGGAGATTCAAAAGTTTAAATAAGCAAAACTGAAGCTAAGATCAGCCCAAGAGTAAAGCTAAAATGATCAAGAACCTGTCTAAAGTTAGCAAAACCATAAAAGCTGACAAAACCATAACTTAAAATTAAAACAGACTGAACTCAAGCTAAAATGAATAAAATGGTAGCTAAAAAGCTACAATCAGCAATACAGTTAATAAGTTAAAATTAGTAAAAACTACAAAGTATAAAATATGCAAAAGAGGTGTTTAAAGCTGAACACAGCTAAATCCATAACTAAAATTATAAAAAATGTAGCTAAAAGCTAAAATTAGCCAGGCTGTAGCTAAATGGAGCATGACAAGACAAAAATTATGCTGAAGTCAACTTCAGACAATAATGTTTTTAAAGTCATGAAACCGACCTAAATATATTTCTATTGTGACTTTTTGTAAATAAAGTTAAATAACCTATAAAAAAATTTAGCCGTCATATCACTCTATTTCTGATCAAGTTCAATGTTTTGATGAATGAACAACTGAAGGATCAAGTTTAAATACAAAGAAAAAAAGATAAAAGTTTGTATAAACAGGAACACAATACATGTAGTAGTGTGAATGCTGGATCAACGAGTTGACAAGATTTAAAACAAAATGTCATGCAAACTATCAACTTTGCATAAAACAACATAAAAACACGATATAGGGAAAAATTACAGTGAAGGAATGAGTCCCAAAACATGACACAAAACATCAGCTAAAGATAAGCCACTAAATGCTCATCAGCTGTAAAGTGTTAAACTAGACAATTAAATCAGCAGGAAACAATGGAAACAGACCCCAGAGTTAAGCAACACAAAATAACCAACAGAAGACATAAAATGTTCATGAAAACACAAGTCTAAACATCATAAAAACACATGTGTAAACATCATTAAAACACATGGTTGGAAAAAGACAATTTTAGCTACTATCTTCAAGATTCCATCTTGACCAAAGGCTGAATTTATTATGAGTTTGAGTTTTTGTGAGATGCTACAGTATTTGCACCTCTCATGCTTTGTTTATTATCATGTTAACTTTACACTGTTGGATTTAATAACCTTCTGGTTTTACAGTTTTATTTAAAAACCTTAGTAGGTAAACTGAAAACAAAATGCGTCTAGACCAAGATTTCAAGCTCGTTTTGCCTTTTTTTTCCCCTGTTGTTGCTGAAACTACACTTTCTAGTTTTTATGTTGCTTAAAAGTATAATTTCATCTAATGATTCGGGTGCCCAAAGATTATTTAATGGTGGTCCAGGCCAGATGTTATTCATCTGTCTTGACGTTTTTTTAATTATCAAAAGGTTTTTGCTGAGATCCTGAACCTATCTGCATTTGTGTCTGATTTTGTGACTGGCTCAAGTTTTTATATTATATAAATTCACATCAACCTATCACAATAACTGCAAGCCTGAAAATGTATCTACCCGTATATTTCGGACTATAGGTCGCACCCGAGTACTGTATAGGTCGCATTGTTCAATTATTGCCAAAGAATTGGAAAAATCCATATATAGGTCGCACCTACGTCAAAATGTGGACCGTGTTTAGCTCTGCTGCAAATGTCTGCCACAGGAGCGCACAGCAAGGCTTTTAAGAAGATTAACACTTAAAAACAATTAATTGTTTGATAAAAAATTATAGCAAATATGTGTCTGAGCTGAACTTTTCTTTAATAAATGAATAATTTTAGCAGGATAAACACCTAAAAAATATATTTGTTAGCTGACATTATTGTAAGAGTGTGTCTCAGTTTAATTTTTGTTAATAAATGATTACAAATCAGCTTATTTTATAAAAAGCCATATATAGGTCGCACCTGACTATAGGTCGCAGGCCATGAAAAAATGATAAAAAGCCGCAACCTATAGTCCGGAAAATACGGTAAGTGACAAATTAAAAAGAGTGTCATGGTTGTAAAATCCATCCATCCATTATCTTTACCCGCTTCTTCCATTTTGGATCACAGGGATCGCCGGTGCCCATGTCCAGCAATCACTGTGCAAGGGGCGGGGGACACCCTGGACGGGTCTTAAGTCCATCACAGGGACACATAGAGACAAACGAGACAATCATTCACTCTCTCTCTCACACCTAGGGACAATTTAGAGTCACCAATCACCCTAACATGCATGTCTTTGGTCTGTGGGAGGAAACCGGAGCATGCACGGGGAGAACATGCAAACTCCACCCAGAAAGGCCCCAGGACCGGGATTTGAACCGGCAACCTTCTCGCTGAGAGGCAGCAGCTCTACCAGTTGCGCCACCGTGCTGCCCATGGTTGTAAAATCTACAACAATTCTTTTTTACTGCATTTGGAAACAAAACGTATTCCTCGCTTTTACATAAACGAATGAATACTCACCTCACAGCCCACCGTCGCTCCATGTAGCACCCGATAAATGTTGAAAGCCTCCCAGCAGATGAATGACTTGAGTCATACTTGGAAAGTGAAATAGTCTCGTACCTTGAGTGGAAGCATGTGATGCGTTCAACGTAACAAAACTGAAATGAACAAAGGAGTTTAAATGAAAGCAACGGAAATTGTGAATAATGTGAGCCTGAGAGTTACAGAACAAAGAACAAGGTGAAAAGAAACACCAACTTAAAAATGGTGGCGTATGAGAGTGAGGAAAACAGAACCAGGATGAGAATGAGTAAAATGATCGGCTGGAACATCTGGACGGATCACGACGTGGATGCGGTGGGGATGAAGAACAGAACGACAGGAAGTTTGAATGAGAAATCTGCATCATGTCGATGAAAACATGACCCTTTATCCGTGGTTGGGTTGTCTTACAGACAGCGGCTCTTCTGCCTGTTTGTCCTCCTGCCTGGGCACGTCCAGTCGATCGATGAAACTCTGCAGCTCCTTCTTAAAGGCTTTCATCTGAGCGTTGATACGATACAGTAGCTCGTGCTCTCGGATCCTGAGGAGCACACGTAGAAACACTTGTGCCTTGTTCTAACAGAAGTCTCTCGACCTGAAGCGTCGTCAAACTTTAATACCTGCCGCCTTCTTCGTCTTCGTCTAGTCGGGCAAACAGCTCCCCGTTGGTGACGTAAACCCGTGCCTCTGCAATGATGGTGCTGGTGTCGGTGATGAGCCTGTCGATGGTCCGGCTCAGCCTCTCCGCCTCAATGCGGATGTCAATCATCTGCTGCCGGTCCCTCAAGCTTCTGGATAAAAAACGGCTGTCGACAGGCGAGTAGAGGGAGCGTGTCGGGGTGAGGCAGCGGATGTTCCTCACCTCATCGGAGTCGCTCTCGCCACCGATGGGGCCCTCGCGCTTGCGATGGGGTGGGAGGAGGCGCGGGGAGGCGGCGGAGGCTGAGGGCGTGTCATCATCCCGTCCTCCGTCGCTCTCGGTGTCGCTGTCACGAGGACTGCCGCGGATGCCCAGGTGGGAGGCCAGGTCGTAGCGCTGCATGTTGGAGAGCAGCACACGGTTCTCGTACTGGAGCTGCATGACTTTGCCGCTCAGTTCGTTGATCTGCTGGCGGGCGGCCTTCAGCTCCTCCTGGAGGGCCTCTACTTTAGCTGGATCACCTCCACCTGAGGGATTAGAGCAGAAAAAGGGTTGAAATTCAGAAGAGTTCTGGTGGTTCCAAATGTTCCCACAAGAAGACAGGGTGAAGGAGAGCCCTCTTCTCTGAAACACAATTGGATTTATGATAACTGGAGTCTGCTTTTTGGAGATGGTGGAAATGTGGCTTGTCGACAAATTTGTAAACGTCAGCAGCTGTTTAAGCTGTCTTGAGTGTGTGCCAGGTTTGTCAACACTCAGACTCTGCAAACTGTCTGTGGGCCTGTATTAGAGCTGAGCAGGCAGGACTGTGGAACTGTGTGGCTGTGTTCACGGACGGTTGGAAGGAAGAGATCTTGGAGAAGTTGTAAGCCCAATTAAGTAATCACACTTCAGCTGTTTGGAGTCACCATGCGATGAACTAGTGTGACTGTAAAAGGCAGATGCAGATGTTAAAGAGCTCGGCCTGACCCAAAGCAGTGTTAGATCTAAATCTGGCTCTGGCCTTGGAAGGCTGACCATCCCAGTTTCTCCTTAGATGTTATGGAAAAAGAAGCTCCAATACCCTCCTACAACCCAACCTACCCACCCACCCCCGAGAACGCCCGTGGACCCTTATCAGAGTGGACCGACTGAGAGACACTGCAACATCTTTATCAGGACTAGGAAACTATCTGGAAGTGTTCATGGACTATC
>JBBPBX010000596.1:105969-124147 GCA_038048925.1 Garcialebias charrua
TATATATATATATATATATATGTATATATATATATATATATATATATGTATATATATATATATGTATATATATATATATATATATATATATATATATATATATATACAGGTAGTCCCCGACTTACGAGCGAGTTCCGTTACAACGAGTTGCTCGTAACATGGAAATCTCGTAATTCGGAACGGCCGCCACGTGTCTCGTAAGTCCGGAATTTCGCTCGTAAGTTGGAACGGTTTTGCTAGCGCGACTACAAACACTCGTTTTTCATCGAAAAACTGCTTACGAGTGCATAAAAATGATCGGAAACGTGTGTCCACATGTTTAGCTAACGAACTGTGGTGAAAAAACACAGAAAAACTCGGTATTTTTTGCGTTTTTTCCAAAAATTCGCCAGCTCGTAAGTCCGGAACCTCGTAGGTCAGAGCGCTCGTAAGTCGGGGACTACCTGTATATATATATATATATATATATATATATATACAGGTAGTCCCCGATTTACGAGCGCTCTGATCTGCGAGGTTCCAGACTTACGAGCTGCACATTTTTGGAAAAAACGAAAAAAATACTGAGTTTTCATGTGTTTTTTCACTTCAGTTAGCAAGTTAAGCATATAAACACACGTTTCCGATCATTTTTATGCACTCAAAAGTAGTTTTTAGATGAAAATAGAGTGTTTTTAGGTGCGCTAGCGAAAACCGTTCCAATTTACGAGCGGATTTCCGGATTTACGAGCGAAATGGCGGCCGTTCCAAATTACGAGATTTCCGGTTTACGAGCGCCTCGCTGTGACGGATCTCGCTCGTAAATCGGGGACTACCTGTATATATATATATATATATATATATATATATATATATATATATATATATATATATATATATTTTTTTTAAATCTCCCTTAATAAGGACAACCGCTCTAAAACCGATGTCCTCAACATTAGGATGCAAGGTTTCAGGAGGATATGCAAATATTTCTATAGAAATGTTTTATTAGAAGAGGACAAGCTTCAATAAGTTCAGTAGTGCCAGTTTTTAATCATACTGTAGTTTCTGTAAATTAAAAAAACAAAACTACAGAAGACCAATGCCAAGTCAGAAGTGCTGCTGGCTGCTGCTGCTAGCTGCTGCTGACACTTCTTGTGCTAACAAATGACTGTAAACTTGTTTCTGAATAACCAGGCAATGCCAAATTGTATACAGTAAGTTCCCTTTCAGTCAAGTTCTCTCGGTGCAACATACTTGCTATGGGAATTGCGCCCCCCGCGCGATTACCTGAAGGAATACATTCACGCCTTTACGGCTAGGGCGTCAATGCCACGCCAGAGAACCCGCCCTCTGGGTATTTAAGCGGCTGACGCCCATCCATCTTTCTTTGTCACGGTCAGCGGCCCCGCTGACCCTCTCCCTTTAGCCTGACTCGCCCCCTTTAGCCTGACTCGCCCCCTTTAGCCTGACCCTCTCCCTTTAGCCTGACTCCCCCTTTAGCCTGACCCTCTCCCTTTAGCCTGACCCTCTCCCTTTAGCCTGACCCCTCCCTTTAGCCTGACCCTCTCCCTTTAGCCTGACCTCGCCTCCCTTTGGCCTGACCTCACACTTACTTCCCTCTGTCTTATTTTTGCCCCTTCTGTCCCCAGTCCTGTAGTTTGTCATATTTTTTCCCCTTCTGTCGCCAGTGTAGTTTCACCCTTCTTCTGCTCCTGTAGTTTAACCATTCATCCCAGTAATGCCTGTCACCCTTCCTCTGCTCCTGTCTTCCTCACCATGCCTTCCTGCTTATCCAGTTCATCTGTACACAACTCATTAAATGTCATATTTTTCCCATACTGCCTTCATGTTCTTTGTTCTTCTGCCCTTCTGATTTTTCTTCTGTTCTTTGTGATTTGTTTCTTGTTGTGTTGTACTTTGTCTGTCATTTCTTTTCACTTCCTCCTCAGTCTGCTTCTTCAGTCCTGGTTCAACTCCTCTGCTCCTCATTTGTTTTTTCCTACTGTTTTGCTTTCAGCCGTATATCATTTCTCACAGCCACCCCTGTAAGTCGACTGTTCACCACACCCTTTCTGCCTCAGTTTAGCAATCAGTTTTCATTCCTTCCACCTGTTTCCTGCCATCTGTTCAGCTCAGCATTTAAGCTCCTGCAATCCACCTGCAGTTGTCCAGTCATTGTTGTATTTTTTGGTTGCAGCTCTGATCACAGACATCACGGTCCTTCTCTGTTCCTACCTGAATCCTTACCCTTCCTGTGTTTGCCTGCCTAAACCTTAGTTAGTAGTTTTTGCCGCCACGCCGTCTTCTTGTTTTGTGTTGTTTGAAAATAAATAAGTTTTATTTTAAACAATTCTCCTATTTCATCATCCTGCTTGATTTTGGGTTCAAACCTAAACGGATCGTGACATTCTCTTTTTTGCCCTTCACCTCGCTTAAACCTGAACTACCTCTTTTCGCGGGACTTCTCTGTTGCTTCATTGCTCAACCAGAGGTGAGCTTGCTCCCTACACAGAGCGTACGGAGAATTATTCCTGCGTACTGCTGGGCTAGCGAAAGCTAGTCCGGCACATTTTCTCTTAACCTCAAAGTTTTTTCTTCTCCTCTCTCCACAGACTGCTTCGCTCGACGGCGCTAACTGTGCCACAACCGCTACCCCTGCTAATTCGTAGCGGGCTAGCCAGCGAAAGCGACGCGACGGAGGAGACGTTTAAAAATAAAAGGAAAAGGATTCTGGAAGGACTCGCTCGCCTTATCTCGGACATGCCTCCGGAGAAAGGAAAGCGAAAGACAAGACTTCTAAGGAAAACAAGCAGGACAGCGAGCCCAACTTCGCACGCCTGTCCTAGCGGATGCGGTTTCTCCCTTGCAGCGACGGACCCCCATGAGGCCTGTCCCGTCTGCTTGGGAATGTTACATACAAAAACAGCGCTGGATGCGCCCGATTTTTGCACACACTGCAGCCAGATGCTGGAGGCGGTGCTGCGGCACCGGGTTGACCTCGTCGCCAAGGCCATGGGCGTCCCAGCAGTGCCAGCGGATGCGGACACCACTGAGCCCCTCACTCCCACGCCGGAGCTAGAGAACATGGCTCTGCACGACAGCACACGAGTCGAATGGGGTGACAGCCCTGACGTGCTGGCTCCTATGGTGGACCTAACAGTCGAATTCGACACTCGAGGCATGATGAACGAGGCCGAGATCTCGATTTCAGCCTCAGGTGAATTTTCCGCGGAGGACGCAGACGTCGAATTCGAGGAACAGGAAGAAGACCTCTCCCAAACCCGGTACCCGTGCTCCCGGAAACTGACTTTTCAATCCCTGCTCTGTTCGACCTGTGCCACAGAGCAGCGGACGCGTTGCACATCCCATGGCCAGAGCCTCCGCCTCGTCAACAGGTCATGAGGCTGGCAGGGAACTATTTTTGCTCAAAGCAGCAGGCTGCCACTAGGCAAAGGATGCCCGTGTTCCTGGACTTCCTCACAGAACTAACTCGCACCTGGCCTCAGCCCAGAGCTCCCATGCTCCTACCACTTTCACAGTTCCTCGATGTGGATGGGATGGATGAGGAGGGAATAGCCAACGTGCCTCAAATTGAGGACACACTGGCGTCTCACCTGGCTCCCAAGTCATCCGGGACAAAACCAACTCTTCCCAGCAAAGCTTGTCGAGCCTCAGCTTCTCTTCTTGAGAAATGCTACAGATCTCAGGGACTCGCGGCACGTTGATGCAGGCTTACCTGGCTGAAAAGCTGCAACAGCTCCAGGTAACAACGGACAAGCAAGCTGCCGCTGACTTGCTGGATGAAGCCCGCAAGGCAACAGACTTCGTGCTCTGTATGATGGGGCCAGCCACTGTTGCTCCAGGCAGAGGCATGGCAGAAGTGGTCATCGCGATACGCCATCTCTGGATGACTTTAACTGATCTCCCCGAGGGACAAAAGGTGCCTTTTCTCCACCACTCGATAGAACCGACGGGATTGTTTGGAAAAGCTTTGGATCGAATTCAGACCAAGCTGGACCAAAGGCGCAAACAGGCTGAAGCTCTCCGGGTGGGCATTCCCAGGAGAAGCTTCGCCCCCCCAGGGAGTCTGCTGGAGGCAGACCTGCGCAGCCTCGACACCGCTCGGCAACGCGTGCCCCACCGCAGAAGCGGCCGGCGTACGAGGATGAGCATCGGCAGAGACCACCGCCGGGCCCACCTCGCACCGAACACGCATGGAGCAAAAACAGGTTTGTCCCCCGCCAGGCGGTCAGACACAGGGCCTCCTCGGCGAACCGGGACGACAGACAAAAGCGTGCCTGATGAACCAGGTTCACGTCTTGACTTTACACGATCACCCACCCACGTAGTAGGGAAATGATCTCTTCATGTCCAGACTTTATTTGTAGCACGGTACAAAAAGCTGGTAACTCTGTTGCATGCACAAATCATGTTTTTCCTGCTGTGAGTGACATAAAGTCATAAATGTCGTTACACATAAGCACGAATAAAGCTCAAAAAACAGCCCCTCTCTGTTTTATTGACTCTAAAAAAATACAAAAATAAAAAACCAAGTAACTTCAGCAGAACAGGTCCCTCTGGCCTGCCAGCCGTCATAAAGGGAGGGAGCCGTATCCCCCCTCTCCCTCACGGCTCACGGGGTGTTCGCTTAATCAATGAGCCCCGGCAAGGTGCCTCTGCTCCGTCTGTAGCGGACAGGCACAGAGGCGTCTGCAAGCAAGCCCCCCACCCCTCATGGAGACAGGTGAGGGGGGTCACGTGCTCCAGCCCCCGCTCCATTGTGAACGACGGGGCGGTCAATACACTAACCAAGCAAACACGTGACATGTCCGCGCCTCAGGGAGGCGCGCCGACAGAATCTAACGACGGGGGGGCCACGGCAGAAGCCCACAGGCAACCACAAGCTTCACACGTTCACAAAGGCAATTGTGATCAAACTGCTGTGTGTGTAAACAAATCAGGGCTGAATCAGATTCCTCTTCCTGTTATTCGAAGGGAACTGGGCTCTCTATCACCAAACAATTTAAAGTCTGCCAAGCACAAAGAATCATCTCCACGTTCTCACGTTGCAGCTGTCCCTTTATCATTAATGAGCGACACGCAATGTCCAAGCAGTGATCCGGCAGCACGTGACCTTTCTCACTGTGCTGGTTCAGCTCTGCTCTTAAACAATATTCCCCCAACGGGTGAAACACAGACACCGGCCGGTTTGTCTGGTTCCAACGCTCTGTTAAGGCCAAGGACCAGTAAACTGGACCCATCCAGGAAACAAATTGGGGTCAGGAGATCTGCTCGTTTACAAAACTCGCAGCTTCTCTAGTCCCATGACCCCAAACAAGGAGAGAGAAAACAGACATTCTGCTCCACTTCTGTCTAATAAGGACAACAGGTTGCATCTGTCCTCGATCACTCTCGATCAGAGCAGCCTGGTAGCACATTGACAAAAAGGCCTTCTCCCCAACTTGGTTGACCCCCAGGGGGTCACAGCTTCCAGGGCCCCTGGAGGGGAACTAGATACACTAACTGCTCTTCTTCAGGGTCAAACTATAGCCCCTTTCATAAGTCAGACCCGCGCATTTCCCGCACAGACCAGTCCGGCTTTAATACCCATCGGGTCATTCATAAAACAAAGTTGAATCCGGCCACAGCCCGCCCTCAATGGAGCATTTACAAAACAATTTGGAGCGCGTGTTGAAAAGAGGCGTGGGGAAAATCTGCTGCTCAGAGGACGTGGTGCCTGCGTGTTTAACGTGGGACCGCACCGCAGAGGTGGATGTAAACAAACATGGCGACGCTAGCGAACATCGTTGTGTTTCTCCGAATGCTTTTTTTTGTGTTTTTTTTTTGCTCTCGCATCAGTACAGCAATCCGCTCCAGAAGGGCCCCATCCTTCACTGTACCGGTAAGTCCCTTTTTCCTCCTCTGTGCGCAGAGACAGGAGCACACTGGTCTCTGCATCACCCCAATTAGACATTTCCGTGATGATCAATAAAAAAAGAAAAAGATTCGGTGAAGAATAGCAAGTGATGCGCGAGCAAAATACAGATGTCATGTTGTTGTTTACACATTTAAACAAAGGTGGGCACATGAACGCTAGGGACAGCTAATGCGCTAATCTACTTACGGACCTAACGTTTTTGTCAGCGTAACAGCGGAGTGACTAACTTTTATAATTCATAAGCGGATTTGTGCTATTTTTATTTAAAATGCAGTACCGCTAATAACTAATTATCTATCAGTAAAAACAAATAAACTTATTTAGAAGCTCTTATGCTGGCTCCGTAGCTGCTTGTTTTGCCTTTTTCCCCTCCCTCACCGTCTTGACATCTTCCGGGTCAGAGGTGAACTCGGGGGCTAATTCTGTGGCTAGCTGGTTGTGCTGGGTTTCTTGGATAAATCCGCAGAGAACCCCGCTGTTTCAAGCCAAATTAACGCGGCCGGAGGATTTTATTGTGTGTTTTGTGTCGACCACTCGACGGTGAGTCGTTAGTTTTATGTATTTTAGTTACTTTTCATTAAATCTGTTGACTACCTATAGAATCTTGACATCTTCCGGGTCAGAGGTGAACTGGACGCTAACTCTGTGGCTAGCTGGTTGTGCTGGGTTGGATAAATCCGCAGAGAACCCTGCTGTTTCAAGCCAAATTAACGCGGCCGGAGGATTTTATTGTGTGTTTTGTGTCCACCACTCGACGGTGAGTCGTTAGTTTTATGTATTTAGGTTACTTTTATGTATAAATGCGGTGGCAACCAGTGATGGGAATAACGGAGTTACAAATAAACGGCGTTACAAACGGAGTTATTTTTTTCATTAACGGGTAATCTAAGTAGTTACTAAGTCTATCGTTACAACGCCGTTACCGTTACTTCCACTAAATGGGGGTGCGGTACTTTCTCTTCCGCGCGCTGGCTGTTTGTTTACTTTTTTCCTTGGTGAGGCAGAGGAGGGAGCAGAGGGGAGGAGGGGAGGGAGGGTAGGAGGTAGCAGAGCAGAGGGGAGGGAGGGGCGAAACAATAAGGATGATGCTGATTGGCTAAGGTAGAGTGTCAGGTAGAGGTCAGCCAATCAGAGATTTTGTTGTTCAGCTCACACACGCTGCTGCAGCTTCAAATCTGCAGAAGTCCGGCAGCAATGGCGAGTCTGGAGGGAAAGTTGGCGTTTTCAAATTGGAAATACAGAAACTACTTTACTCTCCTTGAGGTAAAAGGCAAGAACGTGCATGTGAAGTGTACATTATGCCCCGGAGCGAAGTGTACGTCCGTCGTAATCTGATCTGATGAAGCATCTCACAGCTCAGGTAATTCAGCTTTTCAGTACTGTTTTAAAAGTACTTCATATTGTTAAAACGGTTCTTTTGTTTTTAAGAAAATACTTGAAGAACCAGTTGTGTGAGGGTTTGATTTTATTTTACACTACAGAGTTAAAGCACTTGTTTTAACTGTTTACTTTTATTTATAAGAAAACACTTGAACAGTACAGTGTGTACATAGAGCTTAAAACACAATTGTTATATTATTTTGTTAAACTGTATTTTGTAATGAAGAAAACACTTGAAGTATAGTATGTCAACCAGTCATGTTCTGTTGAGGTGCAGTAAGTATTAAAAGTTTGGTGTTAAGTACCGGTCTTTGCAATTCTACTTTAAATTTGTAGTTATATCTAAACTTAAACCAACCGAACAAACAATAGTTACTTTCCCTGGTAACTAATTACTTTTATTGGGGAGTAATTCAGTTACTAACTCAGTTACTGTTTGGAAGAAGTAACTAGTAACTATAATTAATTACTTTTTTTAAGTAATGTTCCCAACACTGGTGGCGACACACCCGTGTATTTGAGATTTTAAAAGTGGTCTTAGGGATTAAAAGATCATTCTCTTTTTTGTTAATTTCGTGGCCGAATAGAATATATGTACGTAAAGTATTAAATAAATCCTTTGATTTTTGTAATTTCATCCTTTTAGGATCATTTTAGTTACTTTTCAGTTGGCAGTGTAGTGCAAATATTGCATAACGCTGCCGGCTACCAATTGTCGAATATAAATAGCGGATTAGATTAGCTTCCCCTAATTTTCATAAGACATTTGTGCTTTTGAAATTGTGGACCTAAAAAAATTAATAAGCGTTTTAGAAATTATGGAACTAATTTTTTGATTAGCGTTGCCCACCACTGCATTTAAATACAGCGCGACAGTGTGCGCCAGGATAGTACGTGGGAGAGTACGTCATTATTCAAATAAGTTTGAAGCCGCGCAGCCCCGAGACCTTTCACAAGTCGACAGATGCGGCTTTAACACTACCTCTGCTCAGGGATCAGGGCCGGATCAGAGGCGAGTCAATTTAACTCGCCATGGCGCGTTTGTATGTTTTCTGAATGCTCGTTGGAGGTCTGAACACGCATCAGAGACGGATTGATGCGTCTTATGAAAGGGGCTTATGTCACCAGAAGATGTAGTCTCGTCGCTTGGGCTGAGAGCTCTTAAAAATTTCAGCTTGTTGGCAGAAAAGAACAAGCTGATGGCATCAGGCCTGCCGGAAATTGTGGTAAAAACTAGGGATGTCCCGATCCGATCACGTGATCGAAAACCGGGTCCCGATCACGTGACTTCAGACTCGACTCGACTCGGGCGTTACACACCGATCAGGGATCGGATATATATGTGTATATTTATTCTAAACACAAACGGGAATATTATATTAACTGTATGTTGAGTTACAGAGTCAAATTGTCTCGGAACAAAACATGCACAATAGTTTTGCAGCAGTGCCTACCGTAAAGCAGTGCCCGCTGTAAAGCGGTGACTGTCGTAAAAAAGAAGCGGAACGCGGCATTAACTTGAAGTGGAGGCAGCGATGTCTGTTGTGTGGAGATATTTTAAAGTGGATGACAAATGGAAAGTTCGTATTTCAAGAGAAGGTAAGGAAAAGGCTGCATTTAAACCTGATTAGGCACATCAGAAACAAACACCCGACACAATACACAGAGTTTAACCAGACGACGCAGCCGAAGACGAGCCAGCTCACGCTGCAAGAGACTTTATATTTATATTTAAAAACATACACTTCCTTCTGTGAAGCCACAGGAGGAGAGTTAAGGAGTGCTGTTCAGAAAAGCATGTTACTAGCCTTATTTTATAAAACGGACACTTTAAGTTTCTTATTTGTTTACATGCCTGCTCAGGTTCTGGTTCTGCTCAGGTTCTGGTTCTGCACAGGTTCTGGTTCTGCACAGGTTCTGGTTCTGCTCAGGTTCTGGTTCTGCTCAGGTTCTGGTTCTGCACAGGTTCTGGTTCTGCTCAGGTTCTGGTTCTGCTCAGGTTCTGGTTCTGCTCAGGTTCTGCACAGGTTCTGGTTCTGCACAGGTTCTGGTTCTGCTCAGGTTCTGGTTCTGCTCAGGTTCTGGTTCTGCTCAGGTTCTGGTTCTGCTCAGGTTCTGGTTCTGCTCAGGTTCTGGTTCTGCACAGGTTCTGGTTCTGGTCTGTTCTGGTTCTGGTCTGTTCTGGTTCTGCACAGGTTCTGGTTCTGCTCAGGTTCTGGTTCTGCTCAGGTTCTGGTTCTGCACAGGTTCTGGTTCTGCTCAGGTTCTGGTTCTGCACAGGTTCTGGTTCTGCTCAGGTTCTGGTTCTGCTCAGGTTCTGGTCAGGTTCTGGTCATGTTATGGTATTTTAAGTTGAGCTGCTTATTTTAAATTAGACATTTATACTGTTGCACTAAACTTCAATGTGAAGAATTTTATTTTAAATCTTATTACTTGATTGTTCAATCTACCTCACAGAAGTACTCTGTTAAATGTTAAGGTAAATAAAATAAAAATGAAGGGACATCTGGATCTGTTTCTTTTTTTTCCCCTTCATTTTAAAAATGTATTTTAGAAGTATCGGATCGGGACTCGGTATCGGCCAATTCCTAAAATTAAAGGACTCGGACTCGGGGCCAGAAAAACCTGATCGGGACATCCCTAGTAAAAACCATCCAAAGTGCTCGTGCTATGTCAACACAGTCTCTCTATGCACAGAAGTAGCATATTTTTGAAGCTTGGTGCACAAAAAGAAATATTATTTCTTACTCGTCCGACCTGGCTCAGTTCCTGACTTTCCTTCAGGACTTACTGGAAAAAGGTCGTTCTTTCTCAACAATTAAAGTTTTCCTATCAGCTATTTCAGCCTGTCACGAATGGCTGGGGACATAGGACACCTGGTGCACATCCAATCATAATAAGATTTATGAAGGGCGTGCTAAGAATAAAACCACCCAGCAGGATCCTGACCCCTGGTTGGGATCTTAGCCTGGTCTTGGGGGCTCTCTGTGATCCTCCATTCGAGCCACTGAGCGAGGTTAAGATAGATTTATTATCTTATAAAACTGCTCTACTCTTGGCCATTTGCTCGGCAAAACGCGTGGGTGACCTCCATGCATTGTCTGTACATCCAATGTGTACCAGATT
Organism: Garcialebias charrua; assembly: GCA_038048925.1. Lineage (NCBI taxonomy): Eukaryota > Metazoa > Chordata > Actinopteri > Cyprinodontiformes > Rivulidae > Garcialebias > Garcialebias charrua. The sequence goes on from JBBPBX010000596.1 coordinate 116,396, forward strand.
CACCCCTGACGGGTCAAAGGTCACCCTAAGGCCTAATCCCGCATACATCCCCAAGGTCTTGACTTTGAACCATAGGAGTCTGGACTTTGATCTCTCCTCCTTCCCACTTGCTCCTGTCCTCACTCAAGAACAGGAAAGGCTGAAGGCTCTCTGCCCCGTGAGAGCTTTACGCACTTACATGCAGAGAACAGCCGGATGGAGAAAAACAAATAAATTGTTTGTGTGCTTTGCAGCTCCTGCTACCGGAAAGGCCCTATCAAAACAACGCCTCTCACATTGGGTGACTGAGGCCATTAAGAGGGTGTACAGTAGCAAAGGTCAACAGGTGCCCTCTGCAGTGCACGCTCACTTGACTAGAGGCTTGGCCACTTCGTGGTCATTGTTCAAGGGTGTACCAGTTGACTTCCAGTTGAGCGAATGACAGGGTAGGACGTGTTCAAGCTGAGCTCCCGTAGCAACTAATAATTGCTATTTTTGGCACATTTTTGATGGTTTAACACGTCTTCTCAGTATTTATTCTTTTTTGCCCGCTATTATAAGGAGATGATTGTGGACTTCAGAAGGAACAAACACAACCATGCCCCACTGAAAATAGGTGGGTCTGCAGTGGAAGTGGTCTCCAGCTACAAATACTTGGGTGTACACATGAATGATAACCTCAGCTGGAGCAACAACACCACCAGCCTGATCAAGAAAGGTCATCAGAGACTCTACTTCCTCAGACGGCTGAGACGAGCTGGTCTGAGCAGCCCAGTCCTCACCTCCTTCTACAGGTGTGCAGTGGAGAGCATCCTGTGCTCCAGCATCAACGTGTGGCATGGAGGCTGCACAGTTGAAGAGAGGAAAGCTCTGCAGAGAGTGGTGAAGGCTGCACAGAAGTCTGTTGGAGTCAGTCTCCCCACCATCACAGACATTTACACCTCCAGATGCAGGAAAAGAGCCACCTGCATCATGAAAGACCTCACTCACCCAGCACACTCACTCTTTGCCCCACTCCCCTCAGGACGGAGGTTGAGGAGCATCAAATGTAGAACCACTAGACTGAGGAACAGCTTCTACCCTGAGGCTGTTAGACTCATGAATAAATAAATAAAATAAAAAAATAAACACTGCAAAATATCACATCATGCTGATGCTGATCTGTTTTCTTGTTGCTGTATTCATCTGTGACCATCTGCTCATACAAACTCATGTTCGTGCTGCTGTTTATTCCCACTATATTAGGCTTAGTGTATTACTAGTTGATGCTTTTCTTAGTTAGTTCTAGATGTTATTACTGTTTTTCTCTTTCATTGTTGTTGGATGTAACTGGGACCTCGTGTACATAATCTCGTTTTCATCTCATGTACCACATGCGGTGCAAATGACAATAAAGACTCTCTGACTCTGACTCTGACTCTATAACCCGTCTCAAGTCTCAAGTGTCAGCTTTTTAACCAAGATGCCTCCGAAACTTAAATCATCTGCACAGAAGTCGGCGTCTCCACCACGCGCTGACACACCCTCCTGCACGGAGGAGCACTCTGACAGCTCTACCTCAGCTGCTTTCAAAGCCGAGCTGCTGTCAGCTCTGCGGGTTGAAATGGCAGCTATTTTCAAGACAGAACTCCAAGCAGCTTTTACTGAAAACTTATCGAATATAAAAGCTGAGCTCCTCGCAGTGAAGTCGGAATTAACCAGCAGTATTTCAACCATTCAGCTGGATGTGCGTGCGTTGAAGGACACCGTGGGCGCGCTGGAGACGTCATGCTCCACATGCTCCGATGACATCACCTCCCTGCAGGCTACAGTGGAACAGCTGTCCGCTGACTTTAAAAGACTGGACACTAAATGTGATGAACTTGAAGCCAGATCTCGTCGCAATAATTTGCGGCTGATAGGAATTTCTGAAGATTTCTCCATTTCATCTACATCTGTTTCCACGTTGCTTAAAGATGCGTTTCAGCTGGAGAAGGAGCCGCTGGTGGACCACGCCCATCGCACTTCCCAACCAAAACCTAAATCTGGTGAGAGACCTCGTCCTATAATTGTTCGCCTGCATTATCTTTCTGACTGTATGGATATATTGCGACGAGCCAGGACCCAGCAGCGGATCATGATGGGTGACACACGTTTGTCTGTTTTCCCTGACCACACGCCGAGGACGGCACGTGCACGCGCCGCCTTTAATGATGTTCGCCGTCAGCTGCGGGAGATCCCTGGGATCCGTTTTGGACTGCTCTACCCAGCGCGACTTCGGGTCACACACAACGGCACAGAGAGGGAGTTTACTTCACCAGAAGAGGCCACTGTCTTCATCAACTCACTGAAGACTTAAAACTTTCCAAAGATGTGCCACATTGATGAATCCTGATGAGCTTGTGGGAGCTCAAACTGCAGCTTTTCTGCTACTACGTTGCTACAAACCGTAAGCATAAACTTTAGAGATTTGACTCCGTCTGGAGTCTGCACTGGGTTCTCCATCGTTTGGGGATGGGGTCGTTGTAAGTGCTGTGGGGAGGGGGGTGGTGGGGGGTGTTTATTTGTTTTATTTTATTCTCTTTTTTTTTTTTGGGTGTGTGTCTTTTGTTTTGTGTGGGGAGCATTGCATTATATTCAGATTGTTTTTGTGCCTTTTTTTCCAATTCATTTGAAATATGTCTAATGATAATAATGTGAATATTCCACAAATGGGCTCTTCTGTGAGATTTTTGAGCTGGAATATTAAAGGTATGGGCAGCCCACTTAAGAGGTCAAAAAATTTTGCCCATTTGAAACGTCTCAAAGCTGATCTAGTGTTTTTACAGGAAACCCATATGCGTATCAAAGATCAGGTCAGGCTAAAATGTTCTTGGGTTTCTCAGGTGTTTCATTCAAATTTCAATTCTAAAGCCAGGGGGGTTGCTATTTTAGTTGGTAAATCTATTCATTTCTCAGCTTCTAAAGTTATATCAGATAAAAACGGCAGATATTTAATCGTTTCTGGTACTTTATTTCATATCCCAGTTCTGCTAGTTAATATATATGCTCCTAATTTTGATGATCCAAGATTTATGAATAAACTATTTGAATCTCTTCCTTCTTTAGACAATAATTTCGTCATAGTAGGCGGGGATATGAACTGTGTCACCGACCCCAATTTAGATAGGTCTCACCCACGCAGATTGGTTCCATCATTAATGGCTAGATCACTTTCGGATTTTATGTCAAAAAATGGATGTGTTGATCCTTGGAGATTTTATAATCCCCAAATCAAGAAATTTTCTTTTTTTTCCCATTTACATCAGTCTTTCTCTCGTATTGATTATTTTTTTGTTGACACTAAGCTGTTACCAAATGTTCTATCTGTTGATTATCAGCCTATTGTAATTTCTGATCATGCTCCTCTTTCATTAGATATTAAGTTTGCTTTTCAACATCGGTATGTCACACCTTGGAGATTCAACCCCCTTCTTCTTTCAGATGAAAAGTTTAATACATTTATTTCAGCTCAAATTGATGATTTCATTACAATAAACCAAAACGAGAATGATCCAATCTCATATTCTTTACTATGGGAATCACTAAAAGCGTTTTTACGAGGGCAAATAATTTCATATTCCGCCCATTTGATTAAGATGCGTAAGGCGAAATTGCTAGAACTGAGTGCTAATATTACTAATCTTGATCAACAAATTGCTGACTCTCCCTCACCTAGTTTATTTAAACAGCGGGTTGACTTACAAACTAAATTTGATCTTATCACCACCAATGAGGCAGAGCGTCTTCTTTTACGATCACGTTCTACTTATTATGAACATGGTGATAAGGCTAACCGATTACTCGCTCATCAGCTGCGTCGTCGGGCAGCTTCGCAGATGATCCCACAGATAATGGACTCATCAGGCACTTTGCATCACGATCCCACTACTATTAATTCAGTTTTTCAGTCATTTTATTCTTCGTTATTTAAATCTCAATTTCCATCTAATCCTAATGAAATGAATCAGTTTCTTGATAGTCTCAAGTTTCCTGTGATAAATTCAAATGTTGCTAGGGAACTTGATTTGCCTTTATCCATTGAGGAGATTGTCACTGCCCTGAAAAACATGCAAAGCAACAAAGCTCCTGGTCCAGATGGATTTCCTGTTGAATTTTTAAAAAAATTCCAGGACAGGCTTTTTCCGATACTTCATGCTGTATACATCGAATCATTACAAAAGGGTAATCTCCCCCATACTTTAACACAAGCCTCTATTAGTCTCCTCTTAAAAAAAGATAAAGATCCTAATCTTTGTAGTTCATATAGACCTTTATCTTTAATAAATGTAGATGCTAAGATTCTTGCTAAGGCTTTGGCTTGTCGTCTTGAAAATATAGTTCCAACTATTGTTTCACATGAACAAACTGGATTTGTTAAGGGGAGACAACTATTTTTTAATATCCGTACACTTTTAAACATTATTTATTCCAAAACCACTACTGAAACACCTGAAGTAGTTATCTCGATTGACGCTGAGAAAGCGTTTGACAGAGTTGAATGGGATTATTTATTTGCAGTTTTAAGGAAGTTTGGATTGGGTGATGCATTTATTTCTTGGATACGTCTGTTCTATATTTCTCCTCATGCTAGTGTCTCTTCTAATGGTATTCAATCTAGTTTTTTTAGACTTTTTCGTGGCACAAGACAAGGATGTCCATTATCCCCCCTATTGTTTGCTCTGGCCATTGAGCCGCTTTCAATTTTTTTAAGGACATCTAACATTTTTACTGGGCTTTCCCGATTAGGTTCTGAATTCAAACTATCTCTTTATGCTGATGATTTACTGTTATATGTTTCAAATCCTACTCTTTCAATTTCATCAATTTTATCTGCTTTTCAGAGATTTGGATCATTTTCTGGTTATAAAGAAAATATTGCTAAAAGTGAATGTTATCCAATTAACGCAGCTGCATTAAAGGGGACCTCAGATGCATTTTTTTTAAATTTTATGTTATTTCTGTGTGCTATCTAGACCCTATTCCTTCAATTTAATGCACAAAATAATTCTTAGATAATCAATTATACCCTTTTTAATTCTGCCATTTTTAACTTTCGTTTTGAACGACCGGTTTCTGATAGAAGTTCTGAAGTCCACGCCCTTCAACGATCTGTTTACGCCCTCTGTAACAGCCAGTATCTGTAATGTGTTGTTGTTTTAAAATTAGCTCTTTTTTTATTACTCATTTGACTTACTGTTAGTGCTAGCTTAAGATAACTTACCGAAACTCGTCTGAGCGCGCCGCCATGAGCTGCTCCTTTTAGCATGAGACCTGCCGAATCCGAAGCTAATGTTAGCTTGTTCCTCTTCCGGTGTTCGCCAGCTCCGCTCGTTGCACGCGGAGATTTTGGGAGTTATCGCTGTTCCAGTCAAGACAACACAAAGTTCACCAAGTGTCTCCCGTAAATTAATCCGTAAGGAGAAGGTCCTCGCTGCTGCGAGGCTGCTGCAAGGCTGCAACGAGGCTGTACAATTGAAGCTCCGCTCCATCCGCCAGAAGCAGTGTCCCGTTGCCGCCGGTCCCTATGCCGGGAGTCCGCTCGTTTAATTTTTGCCGGCTGCGCGTTGGGAGCGATCGCAAATACACTAAAAATTGAACTAAAACATAAAAATAACAATTATACTTTATTTATAAAGCCATTTAAAAAACCACAGCTGCAACAAAGTGCTGTACACATGAAATTAAGAACATATAAACAAAAGATGAGATGAAATCATGAAAAACAACAGTCATGTGTTTAATACAGAAGTGGGTTGAGCCTAACCAGGGGTTGCTAGGTGAGGGGCTGGACTCAGGTTGGGGTGGGTTGTCCTAGCGCTTGTGACGTCACAAGCGCGATTGACTTCCAGTTTATTTCAAAAACGAACCGTTTTTATCACAGATAAATAAATCTACTTAGAGTAAATAAACCACTGGGTGCATTTTTTTGGCACAAGGACTGTTTTTTTATGAAGTAAATACCCAAAGTTGAGTAAAAAAAACATTAAAAAGTGAATTTTGCATCTGTGGTCCCCTTTAAAGCTTTTGAACTGTGACATACCATTTAAATTGAGCAGCTCTGGTTTTAAGTATCTGGGTGTTAATGTAACAAGATCATTAAGTTCTCTTTTTGATGCTAATTTTTTGCCTTTAATTTCTAAAATTAAATTGGACCTCCAAAGATGGAATAGTTTGCCTCTCTCACTTATAGGTAGAATCAATGTAATTAAAATGAATGTTTTACCCAGATTCTTATTTTTCTTCAATTCTCTCCCACTATTTCTGCCAAAACATTTCTTTAAAACACTAGATCAAGTTATTTCTGGCTTTATATGGTGTGGAAAATCACCCAGAATCAGCAAAACCACACTGCATAGATGCAAATTCAATGGTGGATTGTCACTTCCTAATTTTCAGCTTTATTATTGGGCGGCCCATATTCACAAGATTTCATATTGGTTTGGATCTTTTGACTTCCCATGGTGCAAGTTGGAGTCATTATCCTGCTCCCAGTCCTCATTAAGTGCTCTTCTTACTTCTCCTACTACATCTAACTTGTCTCGTTTCACTAACAATCCAGTAGTTCGTTCTGTTTTAAAAATTTGGTGTCAGTTTAGGAGGCACTTCAAATTTAATTCAGCATCTACACTTACTCCTTTACTGAAAAATCACTTATTTCAACCAGCACTCACAGATTCAGCATTTTTATTATGGGGTAATAAAGGGCTGATATGTTTTAATGACCTCTATAAAGAAGGTATCTTTTCCACTTTTACGGACCTCTCAGTTGAATTTCATCTCCCTCCTTCTCATCTATTTCGTTATTTTCAAATTAGACATTGTGCTAAGACTCTGTTTTCTGATTTCCCTTCCAAGCCGCAGAACTTGCAATGGGAGATGTTTCTGAGTTGGGATCCTCTTCAAAAGTCATATATCTCTAAAGTTTATAATGAAATTCTTTCTCTAGATTCTTCACCCATTACCAAGATCAAGGCGGCTTGGGAGCTCGAACTGGGTCTAAATTTGGGAGAGGATTGGTGGAATAATGCTCTTAAGAAAATTCATTCAAGTTCAATCTGTGCTCGACTTTCGCTTATACAGTTTAAAGTTCTTTTTAGGGTTCATTTCTCTAAAACTCGCCTGTCGCAATTCTTCCCTTCCGTTTCTGACAAATGTGATAAATGTCATGCACCTTCTTGTAATTTAACTCACATGTTTTATTCCTGTGCATCACTTCATAGTTTTTGGCAGAATTACTTTGATACAATGTCAAAGATTCTCTCTATGGTCATTGAACCCTCACCCCATGTTGCGATATTTGGGCTTCCAGTTAACTATAAAAAGTTCACTTCGGATCAATTGAATATTTTATCATTTACTTCCTTATTGGCAAGACGCCGTCTTCTTTTTCATTGGAAATCAACTAAACCACCCTCTACTGGGCAGTGGCTAAAAGATACCATGTCTTTTCTAAAACTGGAGATGATTAGATATTCAATGAAAGGCAATTCCGCAAAATTTTATAAAATATGGAGTCCTTTCATGACATTTTTTCACGCTCTTCATTCTCTTCATCTGGATTGATTGAAATACCCCCATCTGGATTGATTGTAATACCCCACATTTTATTTTATTATTATTATTTTCTTTTTTTTTCTTTCTCCACTTCTATTTTTTATTTTTTATTTAATTAATTATCTAGTTATTTTTTCCTTTAGGTGTGTATTTGTTGTATTTTGTTAAATCATGTAAGAAAAAGAAAAATATTAATAG